>JAIPRL010000231.1:25272-150397 GCA_025469235.1 Pemphigus obesinymphae | reverse complement strand
AAAAAAGATACACTTACAAACGGGGTCACACCCAAATGGGGTTACAAATTCAAGGTTTTACACTCAAAAGGTGTTAAACTTACAAGTAATCTCACTTAAAAGGAGTTAAACTTACAAGGAGTTGCATTCGGTAGGTGTTGCACTTAAGCTAGTATAATATAATATAATATAAGAATGATAACACAATAATATTATGTTGATAATGTCGGATTCATAATGGAAGGAGTGAGGACGGGGGAAATGTTAAATGCGCCGACGGTGACACGTTTTAAAATTTCGCGGCCCGGCACTAAATTTGACACTTTCACCCTTATCACATTGAATGCAAATATATTGTTCATTTTATGGTAAAAGGTCAAAATAATAAATATATCGTATGAAGACGGGCTTGCACTATACATGTTCACGTGTACGACTGTACGTGCATTAAATGATAGTCCCCGTTCATTCGAAAGGGCCCCAAATGTTTCATATTGGTTAGGCTCGGTAACCATGGTTCTATGATATTTGGTTCTTAATATCATTATATTTTATTTTTGTTGATAATATTGTATAATGAATATATTAATTCACAATATACCTATATTTGTAGCTTTTTATGCCTAGTTATAGTAGTTATAAACTTACAAATTAAGTTATATTTGTATTTATATTCCATATTGTTGATGTGTTAAAAATGCATTGAAAATTTATCATTTATTGATTATCAATTTTAATCAACTATAATATTATTATTTATGATTATTAACCGTGTATTCGTGTTATCAAAAAAATAGACCGTAAACACGTGAATTATTGGTCAAACAACTTATTTAAGTCTAAAATTAGCTGAAATATGACAATTTAAAGTTATTTGATATTCAATATGCCGATTTCATACTATTTTCCATAATACTTACTAAAATTGTAATAGGAACTTAAATAACTTGAGTATTATAATTAATACTTTTTAAATTTAATAAGATTTAATTCTCTACCATTTATTGTATTTTATCGGGCAAATTAAACTTTTGGCTTAGACACACCTAACCTATCCCGTAGCGTTGTATTTTCATGAAATTTATTTATTGTTATTTTATTTGTAAGTTTAATTTTGAGTTTTTATAGTATATTTTAAACTGCTATTACATACTCAAATGTTAAATTTTTTAAATTTAAATGATATAATATAATGTTATATAAATCAAGCAATTTAAAGCTTGGCGCTTGCTTAGTAATGTAAAAACTAGGGTATTCTTTAATGGTTTTTCTAGATGCACAAATAAAATTCCTTCTCCTTTATATACGAGTAGGCGTGAATATAAACATTATGACAAAATGGTTTTTTCAATTTGTTCGTATAGCTGCCCCAACAGTTTATTGTCTTACATGCAATGTGTATAAATATTTTTATCTCCTATAAATTCAAGGATAACATATAGTTTCATTTCTTCAATCTTACATACATTTCGAAAATTAGTTTACCTAAAAAGTCCTAATATCCTTAAAATCTAACAAAAATATTAGGACCAAAGAAATAATATATGTACTCAAAATTTTTTAAAACAATTATTAAATTAAAAATATTTTACTTGGGTATATTTTGTTTATGTACAAAATGAAATATATGAATGAATGTATTAGTTTAAATTTGAAAATTATCTCCACATTTTTAATTTGGTGTTACATTTTTGAAATACATTTTTAACTTATCATTGGTATTTTTTTTAATACGTTAAGAAATTAGACAATATTTTAGTGCACTTACTAAAATGTATTAAATTCTGATAGAAAATAAAGAAAATAAAAATATTAAGTTAAATTTTTCATTAATTTGGTATTTTTAATGTTATATTTATGTAAACTTGTTACTTAAAAGTTTTTTTTATCGATTATAATATTCAACATTAAAATATTCCTTTTTTTCACGTTAAATGTGCCTAAACTAAAGTATTGGGTATCTATTTTGAATATATTTAACGTCACCTTTTATGTTATTGTACAATGTATAGTTTATCGTAATTATGAATTATAAAACGTGCCTACGAATACACGAATTATTATTATTATTCGACTAGCCCAATTTTCGTGCAAATTAAATGTACTCGTGACATGTCCAAGTCAATGACATCACGTCCAAGAATGATTTACATAAAACGATTTACTAACACGTATATTACCATATAATTTGAAACAATATATGACATAACAACCGCAATGTAGATACAATATTATATTAAGAATGGGATATTTAATACCAACATTTGTAATTGTGATAACTAAGAATATTATATAGATGTGTATGAATTATTGTTATTATTATTTTTTAAATATAAGAATTAAAATTGCATTTAAAGCTATTTTAATTTTCTGTTTTTACGAGATATGTAATATTATTCTCTATATTTTATTTGTACTGTTCTCTGAATACTAGATTTCATTTTCTGTTTCTATATTCTCTAGTCTACTGTACATTGGGTATTGACGACAATATTGTCTAAATTAAATGAAATAAAAGTCAGATTTTAAGCACTAATTTTTCATTCAGTATTAATTTCCTTTACCACACTTACTGCCTTTTTCGTTTCTCTCCTTAAAATATGCCACGGCCGTCTCAATCTATTTTCCATTATGTTGTTCACTATTGAAGCCACTCTTATATTATCCCTTATATATTAATTTCTTATTTTGTTCTCTCTAATCACTATTCAGTCATCCATTTCAACATTTTAATCTCTGGCCATAATCATACTCTATTCTATCTTCCTATCCACAACCCCACACTCCGATCTGTACATCATTGCATATCTAACTACTGTCTTGTAAAATTTAACTTTTAATCTAATTGTGAATCTTCTGCCACACAAAATACCTAATACTTCTATCCACTTCATTCACCCACACTTAACTCTATGTTTCACATCTTACTTTAAACCACAATTTTTCTGTAGAATAGATCATAGACACTAGAACTACTCAAACTTAACTTCTACATCCTCATTCAATATCATTACTTTCCTTTTCCTATTTCTCCAAAATTATATTCCATGTATTATATTGCTTTACCCTTACTAATTCTTAATCCTTTCTTCTCGAGAACTTCTTTTCATTCTTTCAATCTACCATTCATTTCATCTTTAAAACTCTCACCCACCAACACGATATCATCTGAAAACACTAATGCTAATTATCTATTTCATAAGATGAAAATTCCTGATATAATGTACCTACCTATATACCTATATTATTTTATATATATATATATATATTAATATATTATTTATATTTTATTAAGTGGCGGTAAATACATGGTGGTAGATGATAATTATGGTAAGTATGTTCTTAGAATGTATTAAAATAAGACAAGTTTATTTATAAACTATCCCCACCATGACTTTTTGCATTCTTATCATCATTTCTTTTCGATACAACAAATTTTCTTGTGCTAAAAAAATATATTTATTTGTTTTATTTTATTTTACTTATATTTACTTTTGAACTTAACAATAAAAGTTAAAAACCTAATTATTACATTTGTAAATGTTAGAAAAACATTATTTTTTTCTATTTGAGAATTTAAATTTTATGATATATTTGTAATCTTAGTAGCTTACAGATTACATAAATTTTAGATTTTATGATTCTTCTTGCACATTTTCATTTTATTGGTTCCATAATTTTCTGAAAAACTTATTGCTCTGTTATTCTAAAATAAACGACAATTTATTCATCTTGAATTTTTAAATTTTAATGTATTGACCTAATCAGTAATCTTTTAAAATAAAACTATTTTTTCATTTGTTTGTAAAACTTAGAAATAGAAAATGTTTTTGTTATCGATTCATTTATTATAGAAAGAGTTAAATATGTTTCAATAATTGATATTTTGAGATTTTTTTGTTGGAAAAATTATTTTTTCCTATGTTTTGAATTCCTTGTTTTTTTTTTTTTAGACTTAAGAGAACGTGCCCCCACATTTTTTGTCTCCTAGATATGGGTGCTAGATAATGTTGTTCTTTATCATTTAGTTTTTGTTTAATTTTTCTACGATATTTTTAAGTTGTTATAAATGAGAAATGCAAAAGTAATATTTTCAATACAATATTATAAATTCATAAAAGAACAATAATAAAAAATTATGTAGAAAGGGGACCAATTATTAATAATTTTTAAAATGTACATAAACATTTGTAAATTGCTAGATTTTAATTTTGCTTAAGATTGTTTAAAAATTGCCTATGTAGAATCCCTTAAAAATGGCCTTTCTGACATCCTCTTAATAGATAGCATGGGATTTGGATTTATGTTTATGTGGATAATCAAAAAATAATTAAAAATCTATGGCATATAATAAATTAAGTGTTGGAACTTTAATGTTTCTCAATTTTTGTTCCGGTTTTCCAAAAAAAATATGTTAAGGTTCTGGTTGTGGTTCTGGCCCGTTTAAGATTTAAAAAAAAATAAAATAGGGGTCCTGGTCCTGATTAGAAATAGTTTAAAATAGGTTTCATAAAAATATATAATTAATTTTTACAGTTATAATTTAACAGGTATATTATTCAAGTTAAAATATCTATCCCATTTTTATACAAGAGTACAAGAACGCCCACAAAAACGTTACCGGGGAAAGATAGGCAATGTAAAAATAAATTTATCACTACTCTAAAATATAATACATTATTAATAATTAAATAATTTGTCCATTACATATATATTATTTACCAAGAAACCATAATTTTATATCGGGACTTTGTACCACCTTATAATATATGAGCGCGTCCTTGTCCGAATATATCCCAATATAATTATAAATTTCTACAAATTAAATATTAGTAATCATTAATAGGTACAAATTAATTTAAGACTCTTAAGGTGTTTTGGGTTCTAGTGGGTTCTGGGATCAGAAATTTAGATGGATCATCATGGGCCCATATTTAGATCCATTTAAATACTTAATTAACAAAAAATAATTGAAGCTCTATAAAGCCGTCTGAAATTCATCGTTTTCGAAAAAATTACTGTTTATACCCTATCTATACATTTGTGTTATGTTTGAATAGGTACATAGAAAGCTATATTTTGATACACACTTTATTTATAGCTTATTACTGATAAATGTCTGATTCTAATAATAATAATATCTAATAATATTTATCTATTAATAATTTATATTGTCTGAGTATTCTTGTGCGAAATATGGAATTTTAGTTATTTTAGACACTGGTAAAGTCTAAGTCTCGAGTTGGGCGGAAACTATAACGTCTACAACCGCCAGGCTGATGTGGCATTGAGTATATCGGACATTGGTATTATAGTTATAGATACTATATGTGGTACCTAGTTCTAGTACCTACTTAACAATATAAAAAAGTATTTAAAATTATATTATTTAATAACCCATGAAATTTAAAAATTCTAAATATAATATACGTTAAAAGTTGGTCCTCAATCTTGATGGACCTCTAGCTCATCCCCCCTAAATCTGAGCTTATGAACATTGCCTATGCACTTTATATAATACAATATTGCAATGTTTCATTAAATATTTGTACAAAATTGTATAAGTGATATTTATAAACCATATACAACATAGTTTAAGCCGAGGAAAAAATTAAAATTAAAAAAATTAAATTAAGTTCAAATGGTTTAAGAACAAAAATGAACGGGTTTATTTAATTTTAATAATACGAGTTCAGTTGGCTTTAGGGGTTCTTAAAATTATTAAAATATTAAGTTCCAATTCGTGTAGTTCAATAATTTTAGTGTAATAACAAGATTCAGAATCGCTTTTTCTTGATTCGGTTCCAACTAATGCAATAAATTATATTATGTTTAATTTGTGCACATAAAGAGATAAGTAAAATATATTTATAATTTCATACTATGGATAATTGAAAGAATGTGCAATTGACTATAATATAATTATTATTATGTATTAAAATATGTTTAGGAAATTTGTGTATCATCACTGAGTACCATTCAAAATAATCGAATGCACATCATATATTCTTTTTTGAAACTTTCTATAGATGATTAAATATGTTCTATTGTAATTTATATTACATGAAATTTTGGATTTTACCAACTATTTCTCATCTATAACCTCTCCAAGATAGGTTAGATTAGGTGATTACTACAAAGGGGATTCCAGATCAAATTTCAAAATGTTCGTGTGTTAACCCCCAAAAACGTATTTGTACAAAATTAACAACAGTTTGTTAAAAGAAAAAATATTGAGATACCAATTTTATTTTTTTGAAAAATCAAGATAGTATTGGGACTAAACTTGAAAAAAATTGTAGTGTAGTTAAAATCATATTTCTCCGAAAGCACAAATTTAAACATAATCTCTTCAAAATCAACTAAATCATACTATTCTTAGTTACCTATCTAAATACACTGTTATCGATTTATTGCTATTGTTAATTTTTTTTTTTTTTTTACATATTATATTCTCACGATCAATGTATAGGTATATCAACTTAAATTTGACCTTCACTACCACCTATTACTTGTAGGAGTTAGGGAATGAAATATTCGATAAAAAGGCGATTCGTGTTATCGAGAAAATGTTATCGTACATTTTTCACTTCCGTGTAGATATTCAGCTTTAAATCGTATTGACTATCGAAGTTTGTATTATTATCGAGAATCTATTCTGTACTCAAACGTGTATAATACATAGATATTTCTATAAATAAAAATATTATATTATATCACATATTTTAGTGTTATATATTGAACGATTTGAGGGAACAACGACGCGCTCGCTGATTGCGTGGGAAATAGATTAATAATTAAATAGGTATTATAAAAAAAAATCTAATCCATTGATTGGTCGTCAATATCGTTATAATGTTTTATGGACAATAAAATCGTTTATTTTGAGAACGTACATGCATTTCGATTATACCACAGATCGCATATAATAGTCTTAAAGAGTCATTTTCTCGTCAGTATTCTACGTGCGCGATTAGTCCACGATCTGTCTCTCCTGGACTTGAAAGTTTTTACCGTCTTGGAATAAACAACTATATTAATAGTTTTTACCATCACCGAGGAAAGAAGGCTGTCATTACCCACAGTACACCCCAGGTATGCACGTATTATTTTAAATGTTAATCAACAATAATAATTCGTATAAGGTCGCATACGTTTATAAAAACATTTATATAGGTACAATACTGATTATTCTTATTGAATTTTATTAAATCACATTATATAAATATACTTGTTTTATTATTTTTATATTAATTTTAATAGTAAATTTGAATTTTCAAACGATTGCTTTTTATTATCTATTTGAATTTTTTATAATTATAATTTTTTTTACATTTTATAATATGTCGTTATTTTTGGTTATTTTAGCATAATAGCGTGATGAATAATATATCACATTTCACTAAACCTTGCATATTTACATACAATTTAATATCGGTTGATTCGTTTATGAATTTTCTGCATGTATTATGTATACGTTCAATTTAATATTATCGTATAAAAAGCTTTTAACTATATTCTCAAAATATTGGACAAGGTTTGACAAAAAATTTAGAATATTATATAAGTGTAGTAAGCTAGTATGCTGTAATACTGTATAATTGTATATATTTGTTGGTATTCATATATGCTACCACCTATTATTAAATCACTAGAGTCGTTGCAACAAACCCACTATAACCACAAATCCACCAGAACACGTACATACGTATACTTAGACCATTTAGAAATTCTCAATAGTCTCTAAACTAGTGATGACCAATGAGCATTCGTAATTCGTAATCCATAATTTGGATTTAATTATATAATTTAGATTCTGGGTACAATTAGTTTTATCTAGATTTCTGTAAGTACCTATATAGATATGAGATTCAATTCAAATTTCGGATTCGATCCATCAATCCATATTTTGACTTTCGAGCTCATTCAGATCCAACCGGTTAATCTGGATATCGGATTCTATTCATTAATCTGTAAAATTGATTTGTTTATTTTACTGATAGAACCGTTTCATTATTAAAATTTTTTTTTAATCGTATAATAGTTGTTGAGTCGTATTTACAATTTAATGAAGGGGGGGGGAAGATATTAATTTTGAAAATTCACTCGGGCGTATAAAGAAAATCATATAATTTATAATACAATATAATATTCGTACATCATACTTTATTTTTCCGATAAAATGATCATCGTTATATAGATGTGTATATTTCTCCATATTTTGAGTTCAGTCTACTTGATAATAATCGAATAAAACTTAATTGATACAAGGAGACATACATTCGAATTTTAAAGGATTCTGTGAAGAAAATTTTAAAGAAACTCCAAGAAAAATGTAAATTTAAGGGCAAAAATATTTAAATATATTTTTAAAGTAATATTTGTAAGTGGTCTCATTTTTAGTACCACTTTGTACTGTTGTATTTTTACGACATTTGTTCAAAAATAAATGTATGATAAACAAACAAAAATACACTTTTAAATAGTTTTAGAGTTATATTATCTATTTGCTATTAGTAAATAAAATCAGTATAAAAGTTATTATAATTAGTCATGGAATAATTTTATTGATCAATATTTTATCTATGTATATTATACAAAAGTACATTTTTTTAAATAGCTTTAACTGTTTTACTAATTAATATTTTGAAAAGCGTTTTAAAAAATGTTCTTTATCAATAGTTTAATAGATTTTGAAATACTATTACTAGGTACTTTAAGAGATATTTTAGTTCGTTTTCGTTGAAATATTTTTACTACTGAAAATCATTAACGTTAATTTTATGAAAATGGTTTCTAATTCCACTTTCACTGCCTTTGTCACTTGAAATATTCCTGATACTTCTATTTCCATTGCCCCCAATACTTCCAAATGTAATGCTCCTAATATTTTCAATTTATGAATTTAAAATTTTGGTGCTGAAGAAAAGGTGTTTATAAATAAAAAAAAATAATAAACATAAAAATAAATATATATATTATAAAAAATAATATATAAAAAGAATATGTGCCTAAAGTATTCAAAAAAATATTATAGGTAACAACTAGTTTTGATCGTAAGTCATCATCAGGTGACAAATGAATAATGAAAAAAAAAACAAAAAAAGAATAAAAAAATAGGAAAATTAATAAACATAATATATATAAGAGTATACTATAAATAATAAAAATTAAATTATTAGACGATGACTAGTAATATATATTAAAAGAGCTGTTAAAAAATTATATATCGTTGTCTAATATGCATTGGTAAATATCTTTAATATCTGATTATATTTTTAAAATATAATTAAAACTATTAAATTTTTTTGATTATAAATGAGTAGCTTTAAATATAAATTGTCTATCAATTATGGTAATTGCGACATTTATAATTGCAATAAATTTTATTTTGAAAAAACTAGTAGACGTTTCAAAATTCGATACAAATAATATATTTCAAAAATAAAATTAAAAACATTTTTTCCTTAATATAATTTTGCTAAGCACGTCTTATAATGTATCTAATCATGCAGTACACTATGCATTACGATATAGAAAACGATTTAATAATATTAAATAACCGAAAAAAACATGTATGTAAATTCAGTATTAGAAATATCTCTAATTTACAATGAAGTAGAATATAAAAGTTTTAATAATATTTATCAATACATATTAGACAAAGTTACATAACTTTCTAACAACTCTTTTAATATAATGTCATACCTTCACTACCTGAGATCTTCGAGTATGAAAGTATGCAATGAGTATTTGCTGAAAAATTCAATTAGCGTTGTCAATATTTTTATTTCCGCAAGATCTAGTTGGTGTAAATCACATTTTGGCTATTTTGGTAGAATTGGAAAATAATTGATTTCAGAGAATCTATTGAACACTGGAACGTGCAGGGGTTCAAATGAGGGAAATGCAGAGGGACTCAGTCCCCTTACCTCTAACGGTAGTTAAAAAACGTCCTCTTCAACAATTTATCCGTGAGATATTAACGTTCAAATTATAACCAAGTATAAATCAATAGAATTTAGAATTCCACTTAAATTAAATCTTATAGTTTTCCTTTTTTTTTTTTTTATCATATATTCAAATTTATTTTAGTTTTATCAAATGTATTTAATAAAAATCACGGATTATGATAGAATCTTAAGCCGGTCCAATATGACTGGTGTATTTGGCATACTACATAGTATTTCGTGTTACTTTAAACATACTTATTTTACTTTAAAATACATATTTGTATACTAAGATAATAATAATATAATATATATTTTTTTATGAATGTTTCAGTTTTATGGATTTCTGTTATTTAATGTTCAAAAAATATATGCTAAATAAAATACAATTTATGTTCCTATTTAAGTACTTTATAATTATTTTATTTTAAAATAGCTCTTATTTATTAAATAACGTAAAATTGAGTTTTATACATATATATATATATATATATATATTGGTGTATAGCGTGATTTTTTAAGCATACTTACCCTCACTTTTAACCGTATATAATGCATACATTTGAATTTTTCTTGTTCAGTTTAAAGTATTGACATTCTTGTAAAAAAAAAAAAAAATCAATTTTTATACTATTTTTTATCGGCATAATTTTTTTAGTTTTTAGTTTTTTAAATGGTAACCACTCTTTACTCGTACAATTTTATTATTATGAAAAAAATATATATTCTCTTTTAAAATATTGAATTTTTATAAAAAATTATTCATTTCATAAAAATGTAGTATTATTAATGCTTTAAATGTTACATGACATAAATTTCAAATTTGTTCATTATTCATCCCATAATTGCGGTGAGGATCATGCTTAAAAAAAAATCACTCTGTATATACACATTGCGCATACATTATGCATTAGATAAAATAATGATATATGGAACGCTTATAACTATATGGGAACATTATTAGTCCTCTCTGGAATTTTTTACCACTTTATGAACACGTATGATATAGAGAGATTTCTATGCATAAAAGTATGGTGCTAATTGTACTGTATTAAATGTATTGTATTATTTGATTACATAAACGACACAGGTTGTGTGGGAAATCGGCTAATTATTCAATAGGTATTAAAAAAACACTAAGGATTGTAATATTATTATACTATATTATAATATCGACGGATCAATAGTCAATGGAATCGTTTATTTTGAAAAGGTATACACTATACGGGAATTTAGATTATACTACAGACATTTGATATAGTATAGCCAGTCCTAGTAGACAGTCATTTTCTCGTCAGTGTTCTACACGTGCCCGTTTGTTCAGTATCCGGGACTCGGGAAGTTTTTGGTTTCATCCTACACAATAATAGTATTTATCGAGCAAATCCTAATCCACGGGTACACCCCAGGTATGCGCATATGTTTAAAATTTAAATTAACGAATAGAATTAGATATTCGCATAATGTATACATATAATATTACGTGCGTTTTTTAATAATATTAATTGAATCCGGATATCAGATAGAAGTCTATAAAATCCCCATTCGATCCGTCTGTAAAGATAATTTTGCAACAGTGAATACTAGAATATCGCTATTTGATAACGAAATGCGATCAAAAGCGTTGAATATAGTGATTTCTAATCCTAAGAGATATAAGTTGAAGATTTCTCGGATTTGCACTCGCATTATTTATACGAGTTATTGGATATTGGTTAGGGAATAGTATATTAAATAATATAAAGGTCATACTGTTTTTACATATTATGTGGTTTTTGAAAATCGATATTTTTATATGGGTTACGTTCGGGTTTTCGGTTTTGAAAATCATTAGACATGTCTTTGTGATTATTAATATTCATAATGATAATGTTTTATTTGGTACTTTAATCTTTTTAGGCTTCAAAAAAAATTACATTTCATAATGAAAATATTTTATTAATTTAAAGAAAACAACAAATAAAGTCATAATTTATATTTTAGTTATCTATTTTTTTCTTTATAAAAATATTATATCTAATTTTGCCTAGAATCATTTATTGAATGCAAGATTTATCTTTTATGTTTGCTCATGACTGATAAATTAAGTATAAAATATTAAACAGTACAAATATTAATGGTTAAAATTTAAATAGATCGAAATTAAATTTGTAAAATGTACAGACAAAAACTAAGTAAATGTAGTTGTGAATTAAAATATTATGTTTTCAAAATTAACGTGATTCGATATAATCTTGGAAGTCACATGTGATATTTTTCGTAAAAAAAATACTAGTATTTATTTTATTAGCTAATAATATTCGATATTAGTACATAAGTTCGACTAGTTCTAAGGGTTCACAAAAGCTAGTTTTTGTTGTCTCTTTTTCCATAAGTGCAAATAGAGGTAAAGAAATAGAATGGGGCGCCAACTAAAATTTTTAATATTTCAGGTAGGTATATAAGTACACGATAAGTATGTGTTAGCAAAAAAATTCTAGAGTTCAAAATTCCCAAAAGTTTTTTTTCGAAAAATAAAAATAAAACTCGTTAAGATATAAATGGTGGAAGTTAGTATATCATCCCATCGGTATTCAAACAGAAATGATTCACATATTATTATTTTAAATTTAAAAACAAAGAGAAATCAATTGCATTTGAAAGACGATTTTGAACTCTGAAAACTCTATACATATTGAATTTATTATTATATTCTATACCTGAAGGCTTATGATAGGGTTTCTAGGGAGATCTTAAAGTGGGCATTCATGAAGAAAGGATTACCAAAGGTGTATGTGAACATAATTGAAGATATGTATGAAGGGGCGAGTACAAGAGTGAGAAGTCTGTGTGGAGAAACTGAGAATTTTAGGGTCAGAGTGACGGTACATCAGGGTTCAGCTTTGATTCCTTACTTATTTTCCCTGGTAATGGATGAGATAACAAAGGATATACAGGGGGAGGTACCATGATGCATGTTGTTTGCAGATGATATAGTACTGATAGGAGAAAGTCCTGAGGAAGTGAATGGTAGACTTGAAGAATGGAGGGAAGCTCTGAAAAGTAAAGGACTAAGGATTAGTAGGAGTAAAACAGAATATATAGAGTATGATTTTGGTGAAAGGGAACACAGAGGGAATAGGGAAAGGCTAGAAATAAAGTTAAATAGGGATGTGGTGGGAGAAGTGGAGAGGTTCAAGTATTTAGGGTCCGTTGTACATAAAGATGGGAGTTTCGAAGAGGATATGAAACACAGGATTAAGTGTGGATGGACGAAGTGGAGAGAAACGTCAGGTATTCTGTGTGATAAAATAATTCCTATTAGGTTAAAAGGTAAATTTTATAAGGCAGTGGTGAGACCTGCAATGATGTATGGAACAGAATGTTGGGCACTAGATAGAAAGATAGAACAGAGAATGAGATGAGAATGTTAAGGTGGATGAGTGGGGTTACTAGAGAGGATAAAATAAGGAATGAGTGTATCAGAGGTAGTATAGGGGTAGCTTCGATAGTAGACAAAATGAGAGAGAATAGGTTAATATGGCTCGGGCATGTATTAAGGAGGGAAGAGAATGAGGCAGTAAGATTAGTAAGGGAAATGCATGTTGTTGGTAAGAGGGGGAGGGGAAGACGGAAAAAGAGATAGGGGATGTATTGGCGAGTGATATGAGGAAGGTAAGAGTAAGTGAAGAAGATGCGGGAGATAGAGTTAAGTAGAAGTGTAGGACCAGGATGGACGACCCCAAATAGTTGGGAGAGAAGGCGAAGGAGAAGAAGAAGATATTGTATATACATTATACATTTTGGAAAAAAGTATTAATTTATAATTTGTACCCCGCTGATTTATTATCCAGTCCGTCTAAATACTTAATCAATAACACATAATTATACAACTCGACCCACAAATAATAATAATAATAAGACGCTTAGCATTGTTATTGTCAAAATTGAAAAATGTATTTACAATAAAGCTGTCGTTCGAAGTTTTTTCACATACGTGCAAAATCATTATATATATATATACAAATAAGATTTCTGCATATGGAATTTTATTTTTGTCACTAGTATGGATATTTGAATTACCTACTATATATATATATATATATATATAGGTACCTGTTCTTGTCAACTTTCCTGTGACATTTTAATACCAAAAATTTTGGGTAAATATTTTTCTAACATACGTCACGTTATTAAAGTTTTTCGACACTCCCGTGTGAGTGTTCACACGACTTCTCAAATTATTCGACTGAGAAAATATTTTTCAACGTATATGACACTCATACACAATCTACTTTTCACCCCGTTTCCGGTATTCACCAAATGCCCGAGAGCATTTTAATCGTCGTATCGATATATAATATGTCACGATTATACGATTATCAGTGGTCTCATTCTTATAGTTAAAATTTTGTTTCCCCCTTTAGGTCTAATTTCGAAGTTCAGGAATATGATTAACGTGATTTGTAAAATTGATCAACGAAAAAAAATTTAATAACGTTTTGATTGTTTGACCATTAAAATTTTAGAATTTAGATCTGTATTATTGTTATATTGTTGATCCTGATTGATATCTAATAACTATACATTTAACTGAAACTCCTTGACATACATTTTTGCGTAGAATTATTGATAAACTTAATAATAATATTAAACTAATTTATAAACAATTTAAAAATTAATTGATATTTTTTACCAGTAAAATTCGCATCATTACGTATAATCAAGAAAATGTTATTCGATTAAAATATTGACCATCAACTGACCAATATTGGAAATATTTGAGCATGATTAATGTTCCTAACTAGATGGTATACTAAATTGTATATTACTATATATCTAGGTGACCTTGGATTGAAATACCGATTTTTTTGTAAGGTTTCAAGACTAAGGGGAATTTTTACATTGACTTACACATGTTTTGAGAAAATTTCAACTTTTAACACTGGAATTTGAATTATATTTTCTTGGATTTGATAAATTTTAAATATCAAATTATTTCAAACCTAAAATCATACTTTTTCCACATTATACTTGCCTTTCCTTTTACACAAAAACTCCCTACAAGAGAATAGTATTTTATATGCAAGATGTAATAAGTACTGCGTGAATATTAAAATGAATTTATGTACAAAGGAAAATTTGGAAACTCCGAGGACAGATCAATATCTATATAAAATATAATAAATTTAATAACTTATAAAAATACATCGAAAATTTGTATAATTATATTTCTTTTATAGTTATTATAAAAATAATTATTAAAACAAATGATTTTACACTTTTAACTGCATAAACGTATTTCAACAACTAAGTACTTCTTCGGAACGCCGGAACTCGAGTTTCTAAACTGGTAATATCCCGGGACATTCGATATGAACGGCTACCCTACAAACGTCTTAAACTATTTCACTTAAATTGATTCATTTCATACATTTTAAAACACTGTAAAAGCTTTATAAATATCGCCTACAAATTATAGTAAGTTTGCGATGTGTATATATTTATAGTGAATTTATAGTGAGCTTATCCGTGCATACAATATTATTTAGTATAATAAAATGTAACGATGACCATTCTGTAAATTATTATCAGTTAGAACCTACTGTAAAAAAATCGTTTAGTTTTACAACCATTTAGAATAATTTTTACTTTAAGAACATATAGAATATACATAGTGATTCATAGTGTCTCTATCCATCAACGTTTAATCTAAATTTATAATCCACATCGTAATAATTGTCACAGTGTTTGTTAAAAACAGTAAAACGGCATGTTTAATATAGTCGTTAACGTCTTTTTTATTATTAACGACATGAACATAACCTATATAGGACACGGTGGCCATATACACATTTTCCATGGGACCGTATTATACTAGGTCTTTTCGTTTTTATTTTATTTCTGGTTGCATGTGTAAAATAACAATTAAAAATAAACAAAAAAATATTATAATTACTAATTATTATTTAAAGTGTACGAGTTACATAATTTTATGAACGATCATTTATTGAAAGTCCTCCTTCTATTTTTCCAGTTTGAGCACTTATACTACATAGATACATAGATTACCTGAGAATCAGACATTTTTCAAATTTTACCAGTAAATAACTTAAATCTTCACATTATCCTATTGGATTATTTTTTCAATAAACAGTAATGTCAACTCTTAGATCATTCAAATTACATAGATTATCCCTAACCTAAATTATTGCCGAATATATCCGTAAACACTAATTATATCATTTAAACCCGTAAAAATGTCTTGAAGCTTTGGCCAACCTACTTCTAGGATACAAAAATATTAATGCAATATTTTTTTTTAAATATTATGTTGAGTGACCGTTAATTTAATTTTTTTTTTATATAAATTGCACCTTTTTTGGGTTTCAATTAACAAAACTAAAAATTACTTTAAATGTTTAAAAAAACGACTATACTTTTATTTTCATTTCATACTGCATACATTAGATTTGTGTGTTATCATACACATTAAAGTGTTCAACGAAAAAACCCTATTATTATTTTTTAATTTTCATGAGAAATAATATAACGAAACACGACTATTATACAAGCTATAAAAATGCATTATATTAGGATACGAAAAATACTAATATACACACAGATATAATAATAAAATTATCGTTAATGTCAGCTTGACGATTAATCATTCGATAAACCCGCCGCTATATCGACTTTCCAATTTGTCTCTTTACACCTAGGTCTGAATAATATTATTATCTACCGGTAATTGCTCCTAACCGACACGTGCGTATCAGTAGCACATTTTTTTACTCGTATTATAATATACTTAGATCTTAAATTCTAGATACAATAATAAATATACGTATGCAGTAACTATTAAAAATTTTTAATTAAAGAATTTAACTAAATATAAAATAAACTAGGCAATTATGATTTTTAATCTAAAACATCTTGTTATTTGTAAAATAATTGACGTTTTTAAAATAAGTGCGAAACTGTTAATTTTACTATACCTAACTGTAGAAAGTATAGACTTATAGGTTTTTAAACATTTAAAATATGGTGTTAATACAATTTATTGAAACCTTAAAATATCCTCTTACAACTATTTTAGAAATAGGATTAATGTTATATATCTAAAATATTCATTGAAACGCGAAAATATACACCTAACTCTTGAAACCTATGTTTAAATGTTTAAAATTTAAATTAATCTTTCCCATTAGATTTCTCTGGATTAATTATTTTTTTATTTACTCGTAACGTAACATATTTGGTCGGACCTGAAATTATATTTGTATGTCCAATATCGAGTTTATAATAGATTTAATTGATTTTACATATATGTAATATAATAATAAAACTAACAAGAAAAATTTGATTAATAATAATAGGAAATCGATCGATTTTTCTAATTTTATTAAGGATCCAAAACTAAGGTTTAAATAGTATTTTCATCGAAATAATAATATATATTCCGAAAACTATTGTACTTTTAAGTAATAATTTTTCAAATTTTAAAACATTGGAAATGTTTATCGATTGGAACAGCATTGCTTCCATCTTAATTAAAACGTGATTGTTCAATGGAGATATTAAAAGCAATTGATGTTAGAATATAAACTAAACTGATAAATGATAACTGACATGAATAAAATAAAAATATTCTGAAATAAAACAGTTTATATTAATTTCACGTAGCTATAATGTATTTTATCATCAGGGATTTAAGTGTGGAATTCAATGGTCATAATCTAAAATGTTGTAAGATGTGACATTTTGGTTAGCAAATTGAATCATACAATATATATATATAGTCTTATTATTAAAACGGCGATACATCTATTGCTGTGGTAAAAATAATATTATTTAAAACGCATAGTTTATCATTCAAAACTATAGGTATATGTATATATTACATTCTTAGGTCAAAACGTACTATGCGCCATCATTCATTCCAAACGTTATATAAGCTAATTCTGTATTATAACTATAGGACAGAAATTGTATTTAATCCAAAATGTTATTTTTTATTTTAAATTAATTTTATGTAGGTATTTTTTTTTTAGTTATGTGAGGTTATGCAGTCTAAGTTTAAAAATTAAAAAATATATTTTGGGATTTAATGAAAAAAACAATCATTCCTAACTTCATTATTATATAAATTATATATATATATTATAATTATACAAATTATATAAATTGCGTTTGAAAACATTTTTGTATTAACGTAAAATGCAAATACAAGAGACAGTGTCTTTTGAAAAAATAACCAATACTTTTATAAATATGTTCAATTACATACCCATCGCGCCAAACCCTATAACAAAAGCTGATTATAAAAATTTAAATTTAAGTATACAAAAATATACATATTAAAATTAATTTTAAATCAAAACATATGTTAATTTTTCCAAATTTACCATATTTTAGATATGAGTCATATATCATACTCGTATGACATTATTCTGCCTTACACTACACACAAAAAATTGTATAATTTGTGGAAAATGGACAAATACCACTTTGCATATTTTGGATTGTAAACCAAATTATCGAAAACATACTTAGTTTAACGACCCCTTCACTTTAATTAACCTAACCTGCACCTTTTCATGAATACTTTTATATTATATTTCGTTATTAATTGATTGAGTATCTACTAATAGCATGTATACTTCGTATATTAAAATAGCGAATAATATGTATAATATGTAACCGTCAGTGATTTTAAGAGACCCTGGACAAATTAATCATAATAATTTATAATATTGATGACTTTTTTTTGTTTATTTACCGCGCTTAATTTAAATTAAGATCATTCAAATAGCAAATAAATAAAAATAAAAAATCACGAGGCGTTGCTCTATCCTTCCACCGTCAACAAGTCACAGCTCTAAAACGGCTTCTCATAAAATGCAATAAAAAACTCTGTAATACTATAAAATTTATAAAATTGAAATTTACTAAAAAGCAAATACGTTTTTCAGTAATCAAAATCACTCTGTATAACATACAATTTAATCATCAAAATCTAATAATATTATACAAAATATTATCTGGTTTTATATTCAATCGTAATAATACAGTATATTTACATTCCACCTTCAAAAATATAGCTACTTTACCGAGCCCAGCTGCAGTATTATTACAATCTAAATATAATTTTATAATATATACGTTACTTTTATCAAATTTTTAATAAAGTATTTAACGTAAATTTTACGAAAGAAAAAAAATCGATCGATAAAATTTTAATAAAACTGTAAATTATTATTTTTCAATATTAGAAAGTGTTTATTTTACACCATTAATTCTCGATGGCACTAATGTCTTAGATATTATGTGACGATGTAAAAATAATCAATACTGAACCATATATTACAATATTTCATTCGCATAATTTCCGTAAAAAAATATATATTATACTTGAGTCATCAATAGCATATAAAATCCACTTAAAAGCTAAAATTATAATTTTTACGACAGTCGACTCTATAAAAAAAAAACCAATGGTGTGCATGAAAAACGCACGACAATACCACAACTATCGTGTATCGATGTAATAACATTATTTTTATTACAAAATTATTCCTATATGTGTACTTCTATATATAGCCAAAATAATAATGTATGGAAAATTTATGTTCGTAAAAAAGTTTAAAATATTTACGGTTTTCAGGTATATTTCATTACCTGTTTTGACGAGCTTGAATGTGGCAGCATTGTGCGTTTTCAAGCAGTCGTTCAGTGCCGGATGTGTGAGGTCCCTGAGCGATAAGTCATCGCCCATCGCTGAGGCCATCGGGTTCGTCTGTTGTCCTCTTAAGAATTTGTCACCACCATCCACAACTGTAAAAAAAAAACGCATTTTTGTCACATTTCTTAAATATGTCTATAGTGCCTATTTAAAATATTATTTAATTACTAGCTTGAGTGCAAGTCCCTGTGGAGGGGGCTAAGAATACCTCCACGGTTTCCTCATGCCTGTCGTAGAAGTCGACTAATTGAGGTTGCGTCAGGTCGACAGCCGGCATAAAACTTGTCAAAAAAGTAAGAGAATTCTTAAAAAGAATATAGGCAAGTTTTCCCGTCTCGAATGTTCGCGGGGTAAACAAAATTGCGTACTTGGGTGTGGAGATAGCCTAAGGGACCAAGTGACCAGTACCAGCCTGACAGCGGTTGCGGTAGCCGTTCCATCAGTTATAGGTGCAACACCTACCAAATTCAACTACTTTTAAGTGAGACTACTTATAAGTTCAACCACTTTTCAGTTTAGCTATTCAGATAACGGTCGACATCGTATCTCGAAATATAATATACACATATTTGGAACAAACGTCCCGATTGGACGGGGACGATCGGTAAACATAGAAACGTTCATTCGGGAGTTCAAACGTCCGGGAAACGCGAATCTGACGTCCGCGGCATCGAAAGCTCAGAAAAAAGGCGAGAACACGGATGAACGAAAAGCGTAAAAAGCTCAAAACGACCGAAAATGGTAATAGTAAAGGAATACGTGATGAATGGTAGCGAAAACGGGCCGGGAAATTAAATAAAGAGTATAAGTGTTTTTTTGCATAGAAAAAAACGGGTAAAAAATTGGCATTTTAAAATTATATAATAGGATTTCCCATATAAAATACGAGTAACAATATGCTATTATATTTATAGTATAACAGTCACAAAGTATATTTTAATTATATTTACCTATTTATAAAACTATTGTAAAATCATTTATGATGCCATTATGATAAATGACGAATTATAACATTATCACTATCAAATAAAAGTAAAAAAATATCCCTTGAATAACGAACTGTTGATATGCTGAATTCGCCACTGTTTTTCTATGAAATAACGTCATGATATGATTTATGTATTAATTTTGAAAATGAAATGTCACATATTTTTAATTTAAAATCTTTATTACATAAATCTACAATATTTTGCATTTAAATCTGTATGGTGGACTTACTCAAAATTATCTATAGTAAGAATATCGCAAAGTATTTGTAATGGTAAAGTTATTAATAATTAGAGACATTTCGAAATAAATAAAACTCCATCCCACTACGTGTTACATGATCTACTCGCCTGATGATTTGCTGACAATATAGCAAAGTAAATAAAAATGACAACACTTCGTTTCTAATTAGGTTTGCACAAGCTCTTTCGCATTAACTCTGTATTTTAGCTGTTTCGGGTGCCTACAATGGAGCGGTGACTTCGCTTTCAAACCGTCATAAATTGAACATATACCATTATAAACGTAACATAACCTAATTTAATATTATTTGTTTATTTTATTTTATATCTCACACTTGTGTATTTATTTTAAATCACTATGAGATATATATTTTAATATCTGACTTTGAATAACGAGCATTGAGGTAAGTATGTAAAAATTTTGTATGCAACATAATATAGATTTCGTTACGACGTTACACATATTTTGTTAAATTTTTTTTATCATATTATATATTATACAATGATTATATTATATTATTTTATATTATATCTATTCAAATACACTCAAAAATGTAATAATATAAATATTGGAATGATATTTATCGAAATTTCTGATACTATATAATATAATATAATAAATATATTATGTACGGCGTGCATTTAAATAAACACGTATAGCGCGAATTTCGTATTCGAGTCGTGCACGAACGATTCGACACACTTGCAATGAGTTTTTCCTATACACACAAAAATATACAAATATACACACATTGACATAAACATTTAAATGCACGTATACGTGCATACGTCAATACAGGCCAGATTTACTAATTCAGAGTCCCAGAACTACTTCAAATGATGGGTCCCAAATTTACCTTATTTTACTAATTTTTTCAAAGCGATTTATTGAGGAAAATGTACGTGAATAACGTTTTTTTTTTCTTATTGCTCCCATAAAAATGCCTCAAATTTCACCACATCAATCAGGTCCTGCATAGTATATACCTAATGGCGACAGATACGCTGATTTATTAAACTCATCAAACATCAAATGTATAACATAAAATGATATTTTGAGAAATTATCAATCCTAAATTATAATTATTTTTTTGACTTTTTTTCACGAAATTCACTTGTCTATATAACCCAGTAAAGCTATATTGACTTGTGCCAAGTAGGTGGAAAACAGGTACCTACAACAATTTAATATATTTCTAAGAATCTCGAGTATTCACACCAGTTACGAAAGTTATTTGTCTTCCATGCGACGTACAAGAGAGACTATTATACACTATATTACAGACAGTATATTATAGTTTATACTGTAAGATTTCTCCCGCGTGTCTTCAATGATTTTGTTTGAGAAATATTTCAAAACTATGATATATTATCATATCATATTATATATATATACATGCATGTAATCGGCAATGATGACAATTCAAACAATGATGATATTAATCGTTGACAATAACAACTAAAAACTTCGAACAATACTGAATATTTCGTAGATTATAAATATTGATACAATTTGTTAATTAGTATTAATCATTATTAGACTTGGGTTAAAATCAATAGGCATGCCGTTAAGTTGATCAAGATCCAAAATTACCGTTAAATGTATAAGTAGTTATAATCGAAATCAGAGATAGTTTAAAAAAATATACAACATTATCTATAAATTTTATAAAATACATTCTTAATTAACTTACCTTCTAAATTGACTAATATTCATTGTAATTTTTTTAATGTACATTGATTAGAACTATCCAGGAAAAACAACAAAGACTTTGTAGTGTCCGTATTCTAATCTCTGTATACTCTACATTAAAAATAATATGTGACATTTCCAATGTCATACTTCACTGTCCTCTCGAAATACTCAAAATGAATCTTATTTCTGATCTTTAACAATGTCTCGTTCAACTCTATTTAAATTATTTTATCCAAGTCTATTCCCCACATCCTCCATGACATCTGAATCATCTTGATCTTGGATACTGCATTTCCTTATAAAATTTTGACTTAAACTATAGGTGCATAAGAAATTACAATTTCTGAAATAAATAAATAAATAAAATTGTCTAAAAATGTAAAAAAAAAAAAAAAAAAAGAAGTACCTACAATGGATTTCATATATATCATTGGAAAATATAGTCCTAAAAATGAATTTTAAAAAAATGTCAACTTGTATTAAACGAGAAAATAAAAAAGTATAAACTAAATATACTATAAACAAATAAGAAATGACGTCATTTGACAAAATGAAAGAATAACACGATAAAAATTAATATAATTATATATAGAAATCGGCATTCGGTTTAGGGTTATGAGAATCGTTTACTGAAAGAAAGCATTTCACAACGGAAAATCATTAAAATTAAATTATATTTAATGGTTAGGTTTTCAAAAAACCACAACGGTAAAACGCTATAAACGAACCGAATACACACCATTGCAGAGTTTCGAGTAGATAAGTAGTATATAATATGAAGTTATATATATTTTTCTCAATCAATATACCTATTATTAACGTAAAACAAAAGATGAAAATTTGGACATTTTAATTTCACAAAATACCAATAGGTACCAATCTAACCAAAAATTTCAGAAAAAGTATAATGTTATTACATAGTTTTATTATTATAAATTGTTCGAGATAAATGGATCATAACATAATATTTGATGTATATGTTACAATATTATTTTATCGTTTCATAAAATGTATGAATTAAATTATATAAAAAGCAATTTATATTTCTTTCATAAATTATTATAATTTATTTGATCTACTTGATTTGAAAAATACAGCTTTAAAACATATAAAATATTATGAAATATAGCTTTGATGTCTAATATAAAAAAAAATACCTTAGAATCGTGTGAGTTTGCACTTCTGAACTATGAATGATCAATTATTTTTTGCTTTTAGAATTTGTAAGTTCTTCCGAATGAAAATATACCCAATATTAATAAATATAACTCAGAATATATCCGGAAAAATGGGCATTAGTGTAAAGTTAGTCTTCCACCCAATTTATTTATGTAAGAACTCCGTTTTCATAACCTTATGAATTATAAAACTAAACTTACAATTATTTACAAATTAAGGGTTACCTATAACATACAATTTGTCTAATAACTTCATAAACGTAACTTTTTGAAGTTTTTTTTACCAAAGTCATAACGAATATAAATACTTGTATATTTAACAATTTAATTTTTATATTCGTCTATATATAATTATTATTATTTTTTACTTTTTAACTTTTACATTGTTTACCATTGTAGTATAAACTATTAAACTAATTAACTGAAAAAGAAGCTCGGTATATAATATAATTTTTTTCTTTCATTTAAGAATTAACCTACATTTATAACTATTAAGTAAAAGAATTAAGAACAAAAATAAATCATCATTTAAATATACCTAAATATATTTATAAATGCGTTAAAATATATTTAATTCCTTGCAGATGTTATCGTTCTGGTCGGCAGAGTGAATAATATTATAAATGATAATAGATTTTATACCCTCAAAGAAGATTCTTTAACAATACGTATATGGTAGAACGGTTATTGAACACGAATACACTTCAAGCCCACTAATATATAAGTTATTGAATTAATTTTCCAATCGATATTTTGACGCTACGTGATAATTCACCTCGATTTTTACTTTCAAATTTTTAACGATAGTAATCATCAACTATATACTAATAGTATTATATAGAAATAATAATAAACGCGTATGATATTCATTACGAAACTCTTGTTTTATCAAGCTATCCGCTGCTTCAAGTAATTAATAATAATTGCGTTATTATTCGCATTCATTTCTCAATTAGTATTTATTTCCAAAGAGAATATTTCTGAATATTTTTAAACATAATTAATCAAAAAAATACAACATATTTTTTACACTGAATTTTACTCTTATAATATTTCATTTCAGACAACATTGCGAAAACACTATACTAGATTTATACTTTATTTTCTAAGTAATTACTTTAGGGTGAAATGATCAAATTAATAATCTTGTATAAATATTAAAATTATTTATTTACTGCTGCGGTTTATAAAAATGTACGAAACTACCAAATATATAAAACAAAATTGTATACACTATTGACATGGACATATTCACTAAATGAATCATAACTTTCTTATTTCTTACCTATTAAAATACGTAGACGATATGTGATACGCAAAAATAAGTATTATTAATAGTAGCGAAAAGCTTTCGTATAAAATCCAGTCATATTCTAATTAATATTATTACAATTTAAAGGAAAACGAATAACAAGATGATTTTTTTTATTTAATAGTCCATAACATGGTTTACCCCAACATTTCATACTATTCGCCTTTCAGCTTTTCTTTCCAGCTAGTAATATGATACGCAATATGTTCTTATGTACTTTTTTATGAATGTAGCTTAATGGAAGTCTTTCTTCATAATTTTTCTCTCTAAAATATATCTTGCATATAAGAACTGTTGTTTCAAAAAGCATGTACAATCATACGGATTCTCTCAACATTCAAACTTCGAAGACATTTTCTAGTTTCTTCAGCTTTTAGAAAGATTTTATCCATGGACAAACGTGTTTCAACTAATATTTAATATTATTTCTCATAACAAAATATTCGAATATAAGAATATCCTTCTTTTCTATTTTTTAAATTTCCATGTTTCACTTTCATATAGCGGTATACCTATTTACTTTTAAATCTGTATTATTTAATATAAGCAGATTCCCTTTTTTTTTTTTGTAAGATTTACATTTTTCTCTTCTACTTATGTCTTAATCAAAGATATTGTGGAACGAGCAAATCGACAGTTCATTTTTATTCCAGAATACCCCATTTTGTTTTTTTAGATGTAATCTACGGAGTGAGGGTTTTTAGAATAAAACGCAGTCTATTTAGTTAATAGGGTTATCGGTGTGCTTCGAAAAGATCAAAATTTCAATAATCCTCACAATTACGTGAGTATTACAACATATCAATCTAGAACTATTTTCATTACCTGGGGTATATTAATTAATTTCCAAAATTATCCCAAGTGCTCTGTAATTTGCATAAATTTATGATAGTTTGATTTACAGCTAATGACACGACTCATCAATGTGACTTTACGTGATCTAAAGTCAAAATTAATTTTATTAATTTATTTTAATACCACGCAAAACTAGAAACGATCATATTATACAATATAGTATATTGCATATCGTATCAAAATTTAATTAAAAACCGTCGATATTAGTAGTCGATGAAATTACAAGGGTTTATTTTCTTATTTGTTTATATCTTGTTGGAATGAAACAAGATCCAGACAGACGACAGAATTTCGTAATGAATACCGAGATATTTCAGAACTATCGGCTGCGACAGTAAGCAGACGATAATCGAAATATTGGTATATAACTAAAATATCAATGAACCTATATAAAGGTATAATTGGATTTTTTTATAGATAATTAATTATATTTCTTCAAGTTTACTTTTTAAATTTCGTTCATATTTAACAAAAAAAAATTAAATTACTCAGTTTGACGTTATTTTTTAACTCTTCAAGGGATATTGAACTACTTATTGATATGAGACAACGTATTTTATGTTCCATGATTAGATACGAAATATATATATATTTTTTAACGGCTCTATTGGTTTCATCGAAATTTTTATCACAAAAACATACATGGTTCGAATAAAATAAATATTAATGAAAAGTGCAATTTTCGAATGTATTTTTTTTTTTTTTTTAATCGACATGAAATTGAAATTATAGAACTTAAAGAAAATAATTTTTTCACTTTAATCTAAAAATTTAATCTTAATCTATTCATTAAATCATACTTTTCCAGAAAATAAAGGGTTAAAATTTTTAAGGTTCCTGGATTAAAAACTGTCGATTTTTACAGATTTCAGTTTTTGAATTAGATAACGATTTTAATTTTTTTTTTTCAGGTTTATGTTATCGGGTTTAAAACTATGTGATACTTTTGTAAAATAGATACCTATATAAATCAACAAGGTTTTTAAACGTTTTTTTTTTTTTAAATTGTATAGTGAAACCAGATTTTTACATTATTATACTAAAATAATAATATATTATCATATCCACTATTTGTCTTCTTCTCCTTCGCCTTCTCTCCTAACTATTTAGGGTTGGCCCCCCTAGTCCTTGACTCTTAATCACTCCCACTATATATCCACTCAACTTTATTTCTAGTCTTTCCCTATTCCTTCTGTGTTCCCTTTGAACAAAATCATACTCTATACCTTCTGTTTTACCCCTACTAATCCTCAGTCCTCAATTTTCAAGAACATTCCTCCGTTCTTCAAGTTTACCACTCACTTGCTCAAGACTCAAATCTATCATTTAATTAATAATATATAATAGAAATTGTGTTTTTGGAATAAGTATATATATATATTATATATATATTCAGTCTCTTTTATCTCAATCCAAAAAAAAAAAAAAAAATCCTCATTTTAAATCTAAATAAATAAGAACAAAATTGTATATATCTCATGAAACTACAGTAAGCTTAAGTTATTTAACTTTTAAAACCAAATACACATGACAAAGTAACAAAAAAGAATTTCAACTTTCTCGCGTTAGAATTGAATAAAACGTAAGTACATGCCTGCGCAACAATCCACTTTTTTGATTAGATTCTAAAGAGAAGACATTCCTTTTACATTCTGTAACCAAAAATATAAAATTAAAATTAAATAGAACATCGATAACTTGGACTGCAAGGCAGACAAAAAATATGTATAAGATATTTCATCTTGAAAATAAAATACTGAAAATTCATAATAAATCCGAAAAAATCTATTTAAAAATTCAAAACTTTATGAAGCTAAACAATTAATACTAAATAAATACTAGTAAATATCACAAATTGTCCAAACAAAATTCTTGCTGAAACAGTTTTTCTCTTACAATTCAGTTTATTTTCAATGTGAGAAAAAGACCCGTTTCAAATCAGCGTATTCGTACGATTTTTTTTCACATCCACGCGTTCCATTTCATGTTTTTTGATAACAAATAGGATTATAATTTATGAACAAGAAATTACATATAAAGTATTGAAACGTTGCATATTATCGCATAACTGTAAACATGCCCATACAAATCAATGGATGTTACAGACATATTTATTACACGCGTATGTACGCATAATACATTATGCATGAATATGAAACGCTCTATTTCAATAATATATTTCCATATGCAGCATATCAAAATGCTTTAAACAAATGGAAAAAATGCCCTTTACGCTCCCATTTTACTCCCTTTACGTGAAAAATACTTCAGAGTGGGAGTATAACTGCAATAACCTAGTATAATTAAACTGTAGATAAACTCAAAAATTTAATTAAAATTATAAAACATAATATGTTAATTAAAATTAATATTAATTATTATTATTTTAATTTGTAGTATTTTCGACAGTCAATATTTTAGGCCCTAAAAGCATTGTAAAAGTTACCTAAGTTTCGAGTTCATAAACAATTTGTTCAACCTTTTGTCGTAGGTGATAACTTTTATTATTATTATTAACGCTTTTGCTACTATTGACGTACCTGTAGGTCCAAACTAGTTACAGCACTCACTGCCATGGACGTACCTGTACATTCAAATCTATAAAATCGTTATCAAGTATGATATAAACTCGGCGATGGTTTCGTTATAACAAAAAAAATTAACACAAATTTAGATACATTAATATCGTTTCTATGTCCATTTTCCAGATTATGAGAATTATGTAAAGTTTGACTCAATGTATTGTCTCCCAAAATGTTGAAACTAATATTGATTTTTCGCAAAAAATTTGTAAACAATTAAAATTACAAAAACTTTTTACTCGAAAATATTTTGAAAACAAACTTGAATAAGTGAGTCCAAAATTATTTTAAAAATTAAAAACTTTGGAGTCGGGTTTTCTACATTTTTACTTTTTTATTCGATTTATATTCTATGTATAAAATAAAAATGTCAAATTCATCTAGACTGTACAGGTTGCAGAGTAAAAAATGCCTAGCAATGAAAGAGTTGAATAAGACCAAAATATTTTTCGTCAACTATCACAGAATACTAAGTATTTAAATAAATATGATTGTACTATAAAATTTCTAATTTTTTTACAAACTTCTATAATATTTATCTAAGATACTTAATTGGACATTCGTAAATTAAAAATAGCTGTAAGTACGACCGAATAATGCTCAGAGTAGGTACCAACTATATATAGTAAATATTTTACAAGTTTATTTTAAATCTCTAGACTATATTGAAGTGTACAGTTGTGATGTTGTGTGAAAACAGAAATACTTGGGTAACAATCAAGCGAAGCGATGTTCGAGTTCATATACAAATCTAAGAACAGTAATTCCAATTAATTTATTTCCGGACTACTCATTTTAACCACTTATTCAACCAGAAAAAATTAATAGTTATAAAATGTATTTTTAGAAAGACCGTTTTCCACCGCATACGTAATTTTCTTAATCTCAACAATATTCTTTAGGTACAAAAAACATACAAAAACGGTCATTATTACAAATATCAATATAGTACATAAATGTAATTACGTCAGTCTTACTCAAAATTGATTACACTCGAAAGATACACTTGTAAGGTATTGCACTCTAAAGATGTCGTACTCAAAAGGAGGAGTTATAGTTATAAGGTTTTATACTCAAAACGAGTTGCTTCCATGAGGTGTTAATATATAATATTCTACCCAATTTCTATACATTGCTAAACTAAATAATATACCTTCCTACTACAACTAATCCATCCACCCGTTTTTTACAAAAAAAAAAACGATAAAACGATTTTTTTTGATTTTTTTTTTGCGAGCCTGATCTTGGAATTTTTTAACCGAACAATATTTACCGAGATACTGAATATCAAAAAATTCGAACTAATAAAAAATTAGCGATCGGTAGAAAAATAATATCATTCGGTGAGGACCTTTTCATACCCAACAATATTTAAGAATAAAAATATTCTGTCTAACGATATATTGTTGTTGTTTATTCGAAACAAAAATATTCTAAACGTGAAACCTTTTTTTTTTTTTTATTCTGTGCGTCGAATTTTAGATATTGTATTGTTTATTTAGTTGTCTACTAGGCTGCTAATAATGGAGATATACGATATTTTAGAATTCACAGTCCTGCTTATATCGACGATCGCCACGGTAAACTTTAAAACCAACATAGCTTCCGTTCTCACACGACAAAAGCTCACCGGTGAAACCTATCGTCCTCGTCATTGCTCCCCCGCGCTAATGTCGTAATGATTTTGTAGTTATTTTGTACCGTCACGGAGACATGCATGTTCGGCAACTTGATTCTTCACGTTTGAACCGCAGTGCGTACGTACGTATATGTGCGAAACTTCCGTGAATTCGGCGTGTGCGTGATGTCCTACCATTTACATTATTATACGGATAGAAAGACCGACTGGATTCGTTCTCCCAAGAGGGCTAACGGATATTTTTATGTGACAGTCTGTTTCCCGCTCCCGAAATTGCTATAACGCGTAATGGCTTTTTCTCATCCGCCACCGATTCCACAATATATTATATTGCCACCACCGACGAATTTATTTCATTTATTCATTTGTTCAGGGTTAATTCGAGAAGAACGAACGACCGTTTCGTCTCGGTATACTCCGCGTTCATACTGCTGGATGGAAATACGGTGTACACGGTCTTCTGTTTTATATTTGTGTTAAATATCTATTGAATTTTCTAATTTTAATTCGAGTAAAATTTTTGTTTTTCGATGGTATTCGTAGAAGTTTTCAAAACAAACATCGTGAAATATCGTTACTCCTAAAGTCGTTGTAACGATTTCATACGAATCGGAATAAAAATCTATTTTCTATTGTTTAACAACATTATGATAAATTAAAAACCTTGAGAAAACAAATTTAATTTATAAAAATTTTAATCGGGTTACCGTTATATTAAAAACTTGTTTAGATTAAAGATCTCTGTTCCAACATTTGAACAGAACATTGATATTTTATTTGCCCCCCCCCCCATCCCTAAAAGTTCCGGAACGAAACGTTATAATATAACTATAAAAACTATTATTTGAGATTCTGAGCAAAGCGAGGAATGTATTGGTCTTACTATTATGTGTTTTTTTATTTATTTTATTTTTTTATGTCTATGCCCTAAAATTCTAGAGTGGTCCAATCATTACATATAGCACCATTTTCTAGTAGCAAATTGCATTTAGTTAGTACTGCAAAGAGGTAATTTTTCCATAAACGCGTATTCAACAATTTAGCATAAAAATCAGTAAACACGATTTTGGTAAAATTCTTTATAACTCCGAAAATATTGATAATAAAGACTTGAAATTTTCACCACAAACGTATATACGTAATACCAAAAAAAAATGTCGAAAATGTATAGCAAATAAATTTATTTATAAAAATTTATTTTAAACGCTGTTTATAAATTTAAAACATTTAATTTAAAATAGATATAACTTTTCAACTTTACAGGAGAATTCGATTTTTAGCATTATTTTTTTTTTATGTATTTTTTAATAAAAAAAATAGTGGTAAGTTAGAATTCGGCGGTCGGACTTGGTTTTAAAGTTCCTTTAAAAGGTTTATTTATTTTATGTTTTTCAACAGTGGTATGTAGTCTAGTGGGAGCCAACGATGTTTTCATTGAATTCCTTTACATCCAAATAATTTTTAGTACTTTCTTTAACTCTTTATATATATATATATAATATTATCATATTATTAGTATAATCAACAATAATTGTCAAGTATATCCACCAAAGCTTCGCATAGAATCGCATAGTATTAGAAAAAAATGATTTATCATTGCTTTCAAATAACAATATATCCGTCATCATTATCCTACCCAACGTGCAAAGTACTTTCCGACTTTTTATTTATTGAATTTTCAAATTTTTAGATTTTGGATTTTAAATGTCGGAACTTCTAATTTGTTGAACTATGAATAATCCTAACTTTCCCATCATTGATTACAATCACATAATTTGTTTGTGGCGTATTCTTTATTAATTCTTTATTATAGATACCTACAAGCACTCCCTTATTTGTTATTTAAGCGTGATTAAAATAATAACAAAACCCATAAACACTATTTTTATTTTTGTTGAAATTGTTTCGATCAAAACAAAGTCGTAGAAGTATTATTTTAAAATAAAATACTATTCCCAAAAAAGAAAATTACAATTCCTGGGAAAATCCTTGTAACTTTTTAGAGAAAGTCCAATTGTGGAACCATTCAATGGAACAACATTAAAAACAAAGTCCGTTCTGAGACTAATCTTTGGAACTTTTTAAAATGAAGTTTTGTTCTGAAAGAATTTCTTTTCTCTGTCCTTGGTTTAGATATCATCGAAAAACAACAACATATATTTTACTCCCTCATACACTAAACATAAATCTCATTACCGTACATAGCATTTTTAAAGTATTTTCATTATTTTAAAATTATAAAAATAGACTTCGTGATACATGATATTTTTGTAATCGATAATAAATTGTATCCGTGATGTATTATAATAACGTTACCTATTGGCGTTATTGACAAATTTTCGCAGAACAAAATGATGTAACAAAAAAATAATAATTTATTTATGACCGTACTCCTAGGAGAATGCGCCTAAAAATAATTATAAAAATTAATATATTTCTTTCGATTACGTTATCTAATCAGGTGGCATAATAGTGTGCAGTGTAAAATTATAGGCCATGGGTCAAATCGATGGACTAGAACAGCGAAGGACTGAAAATTTATTACTATATGTGTATTCAATATACCATATCGTTTCTATTTGTAACGAGAGACCAAAACTACTTTTTATCGAGGTATTTTTGAACAAGACGTATTTTTCATTCCCATTTCCTCGTCGTTGGACGAAGTGCGAATATTATTTTTTGTATCTCCAAGTTTGTTCTCTGTGAGAGGCACTTGCTTTGCCGACACTAATTGGAGTGGCGCGAGAAAAGGGATATGAATGTAGAAAAAAAAAAAATATGTTCAAACATCGGACCCCGGGGGATCGTTATTATCAAGCACTCAAATATTTCAGCTGAACGTCACGTATACATAAATAAATGAGTTTCGAAAAAAAGTTGATATATATATATATATATATATAATACACAAAAACAATACGACTTATATATTTCGTATATTATAATAAACTTCAGCGGCATATTCCTTTGTATAAAAGCGTCCGGTTTTTCCTTTAGACCGTGTGAAACTGAACATCTGGTTTGTGTGTCAATAGGAACGTAGTCCGTATAACATGTAGTGTCTCTTCTTTAGGATTTTTTTGATAAATAAATGGTAAAACATCGAAGAAAATATATATTAAAACTACGCACGTATATAGTTTGTTTTGTTTGTACTGTGATTTTAGTTAACTCGGTTAAACGCATTTAGTGACATGCAAATTAATTCCCACGGCACATTATAATATGTTCGTATAAGAAGATATTAACAAAAGATGGTCAATATAGTACTTCGCTCGTCGTCTAGGATAGTAGTAGAAATACTGAATTTCAAAACAATATTATAAATCATTTCTTTCTATGAAATGATTCTTAGTGAGGTTCGGTGTGTATTACGCCCAACTATTACTATATAAATTATGTAATTAGTAAATATTTAAACAATTCGGTAGGTATAAGAACAATTTAGGAGCTTAATATTAAATTAATTTATTGAAACAAAAATTGTTTCTAATTTTTACAATAAAATCTGTAATGATAATGAAAAGAATTTGTAACATATTAACAGATAAAACCAACTTATTTATATCCCAAACTAACGGTATCGATAATAATATGTATAATAGATATTCGACAGTTTTATTGGTGTCTGGAATATCAGTTAAGCAAGCATGATCAATAATTTCAACTAAATATATTAAGTTATACAAGCGCAAACACAAATCATACGGTCATAAATTATGTTCTTAGAGATGCACAAAATACACATGAATTTAAAGAAAAACCCATCATCATTGTAAAACTAATAATACACATTATCTCGCTAAAAATGTAAAATAAATTTTTCTGTCGATTTTCAAAATTATTTAAATATATATAAATAAAATTAACCATTATCAATTACCTCAATTTTATTTTATTTTTATTTCATTTTTAACTGATTTTATAAAATTTAAATATATAAAAAAATTGTGTCTAAAGATTTTTAAGATTTTCCTAATATAGAGTAATATGTGACTAATTTTGTATTCCGTTTTGAATATTTAAAACCTAAAATTAACCTTTTTATGACTTAAATATTTCAAAATTTAAAATTCCTTTAAAAAGCCAAATTAAGAAAAAATGTACATTGGTTATGTACTTGGATACATTTTAAATGAAAATATAAAGTCTCTAGGATCATTATATTTACGTTATTAAGAAGAAATGAAAACGTAATCGATTTTCTGAAATAACGTTTTTACGTAATTGTTTGGTCGTTTTTCTATATGCATTAAAAACAACTATTTGGAAAATCGAAAAATTACCTCTTTGATGTAATAACTCTATATGCAATTTTCGACCTGAAAATATGTAAACGTGTAACAATGTAACAATGGAGTACCTACTTCTTCTTACAGCAAAAATTTATAAAAAAAAAAATGAAAATGCATCAATGTAAAACCTATTTATTCCTCGCTTTGCTCTGAAATATACCAACAAAAAATATTTGAATCTTTTGATCGGATTGCAAACGAATTAAATAAGATATAGATAAAACATACAGTAACATAGTTAAGGTACATAAAAGGGTAGATCTCCTTAACTGAAAATATAGTTATAGTGTAGTGATCTGTAGCTTATTGTTCCCCCCCCCCCATTTTAGTCAGAAGAAATGTTCTAATAATTTCATCTTTCGTCTTTGAATGTATCAGTTAATTTAGAAAAAGCTGGTCCAGTAGCGGAAAAAATTCGCTTATCACAGGTTAATATTGTTTTATATATTGCATTAAAAAAAAAAGCGTTTCTGAGTGGAGCTTTGATGTGAGTATTACTGTTATTTATGTGTTCAAATATTACGTATTTATTCACCGTAATAACAAGTGTAATCTTACTAATTATGAATAATATACCTACATAATATATACAATTTGCGTATTTTCCCGAGTAATAATTAATTATAGTGAGAAATTTACTAAAGGCTGCTGCAGTACATTTTTACATTTCCGACATATAATTTTAAACAAAATATGGCAGTGAAAAGGAGTAATTTCATAGGGACATAGTGTTACTATGGGATATGCGAGATTCAAGTCATAAAATTTCATTTTATCAACTATTTGGTCTTGAATATCTCAAAATCTATCATTTTGTCAAAAAAATTTAATTAGCTATAAAATAATTGTGACAACGAATTTTCGAAATTATTTTAATACAATTAGAATAATATTGTGTACAATTTTCATGATCCTATACCCAAAATTACCTCCTTATGACCTTAAAACCTTCAAAATCTAAAATGTCAATAAATAGCCGAAAATTAAAAAAAAAAAAAAGTTGAAAATATAATCACCACGAATATAGTAGGTACTAAATTACATATTCAGTAATATTATTTTATTATATACCCGAAGTCACAATAGTATACACTTTTATTTTGCGTAACGTATTTTAACAACTAAGTTGTTATCTTCAGCGCGTACCAAAAACAGTTTTTAAAATAAATACGTATACACAAAATAAAAATGTATAATATTGTGACTTCGGGTATATAATATAATATTATTATAAATAGTCACAAATACTCATTATATATATTGATATATATTCAGTGTAAATTTAAGGATTTAAAAATGATTGTTTTCAAAATTATGAAGAAATAAAAAATAACGATTTGACGATATCATATTCTTGCCATTTTTTCATTTTTCACTAGTTTTTCCTTACGCATTAAAATACTATGTGGAAAATTGAAAAATAACTTAATAATAAAATAAATAACTAAATAAATTAAAACTAGACTACTACAACTACTACAACTAGATGTAATTTTTTACCGGAAAATAGGGAAGCATGTAATGATAGGAATAAGTTTTCTAGTCTAAAATGTGTTAACAGAAAATTTAAATTAAAAATCATAAAATAATAAACATCATTGTAAAACCATTATTCGCTACACTCAAAATGTAAGAATAATGAGAAGCTACCGAAAAATATACATTTACAACAAAATAATAAAATGTAATTTTTATCATTTTATTTTAATATATTCGGAAAACAACTGATATTCTTGAGACTTGCCATTTTCATGGATTATTTTATTTTTGTATTTTGTGGCCGTGATATAAATACTCTATACACCTATATTATACATATATTGTCTAATTACTTTTCGAGACTCGATGGCGTGCCCCATATCAAATTCAGGGTAGGCATCATACATTTTTAAAACAAGTGAATTTATCATTTTTTTAACTCTGTCTTCTATTTTACAAAACTTTCTTTTGACCAATTTTTTCATCGGAAATTCTCATTAGTAATAGAAATGTATTATGTATATTGTATATTATACCTCTTTCTTCTGCGACGTCATTGTTGTTGTACTTTTTGAACATTTAATTAATGTGGTATAAATAGACACATATACCTACTCAAATTGGATATATAAAAATTAACTTCACTACCTATTTTTATATGTTCGATTTATCGGATATTATCACTATAACTATATAAGACTACATTACGCTATATTTAAAATATTATGTTGGGCCTATATTTTTAATAGCGGTATAAGAAATGATCGTGTATTAGAAATACACTCTTTCTTATCAATATCTATTCTAATTTACTTTATTGTACGACACCTCCTACACCAATACATGTAATATTATGAACCTGAAGATAATTCGTATTTCCGAAAGTGGTTAGAATTGACTATATCATGGGTATATTTAGTTCATTTAGTTAATAATAATATTCTGCTTATCTGGTTATCTATATGATTATTTTATACACTATCATCATTATTGGTATTACCGTAGCTTATCAACTTTATTCATAGGTGGAAACAAGATGATGAGGGGAATGGCTTTCTATTATGTTAAAAACTCTATACCTTGATTTTTTGTCATTAATTTTTTTAATTTGTATTTTTTTGATGATATTTTTAGCGATTATCTCTTAAACTTGTGAGGAACTATTCAAAATATAATTCTGTGCAAAGTTTAATATAATACTATTTTACTATTCGTAATAATTTCTCATTATTTTCAATATATTTTCTTTACTATTAGAAAAATCACCAGGAAAATCAAAAAATATAATATCTTTAAAGTGCCAACTGCAATAATATAAAGAATATAATTGTAACCCCAAGAGATTCATTACTTCATTCATAATCTAAAATTGATAAATATATTTTGATTCTCTTAAAACTTAATACCTAATTTAAAGTATTAATCATTTTAATTGAATTTTTCTATTAAATATTTTCAGTTTTTCAAGTTGTTTATTTTGTGTATACCTAATTTAAAAGTTATTTATTTATATTTTTGCAAAATTTTATATTTATGTTTATTAAGAGGGATATTATAATTCCTCGTGACGAATAGAGATAATACGAAATTAGACGTTTTTTACACTGAGGGTAATCAGAAGTATTCTTATCTCCTTCTGGGGCCATCCCAGTAAAAAAATCACAAATTATACTGTAACACGTATTCAAATTGTAATTGTAAATTGTAACACGAATACAATAACAACATATCTCATTCATACATTTACTATCTATCTGCATCAATCTACTTCATTAGCTCACATTCTATCTCTAGATTATTTTACATTCAATTCCAATAACATTTTACCAACCAATAATATAAAAACCATTATATATCTTATAGATTTATAAAAGTTAAAAATTATTTTACCTTGGACAGTACGGTGTTGGTCGCAATAGCAACGTTGACCAGACCGCTGCTGTTGACGCTGACGTGTTGCGGGTCGACCGAATGACAATTGTACGACTTCGTCCGCCGGGAAGATGACATACATGCTTCGGAGCGCAACATGGCGATGGACTCGCAGTCCTGTACTGTTTCAAAGCGATATATCTATAAAAAAAAAAAATAATAATAATAATTAATAGAAGAAAATAGTAATAAAAACACAGGTAATTAGGAAATATAATATATAATATAAATATATTATCACAATTATTCACGATCGGTAGATTTATACTAAACCAGATAATGCAAAATCATCGATAGACCTTGAAACATAAACATAGCGTCGTGAGACTTACGACAGTGATCCGAGAGGAAAAAATTTCTTTCTTACTCACAAAATGTCCAATTAAATTACAATTCTTGGTGAATAAATATCATGTGCAATACATACTGGTATATACACGGGTATGTATACAAATATATATATAATTTAAATAAAATATTGTTATATTTATTTATTTTTAACTTTAATTTTATACATCTAAGTGTTTATGTAATAATTTTATTTCTATAATGGTTTGCCTGTAGAAAGCCTGTGCCAATTATAGCACGTTATTTGGATATATTGTTTTATTCTTTAGAGCACAGAGATTTGATTTAACCATAGACATATATATATATTAATAGTAATAAACTGAGCGATCCTCATACCCTGCCATACATTGGTTAGTTTGAACATTGAGCGAGAGAAATAGGCCATAAATTGACCCCATGACATAGAAAAAGAAATTAAAATAATTCATTTTTCCAATAATATTTTTATGATGAGAATTTAAAATAGATCAAATATTTTATTTTTGTGATAATACAAAAACTATAATAGAGAAATTATTTTACTCTTCTTCTATCATAGATGTGGTAATCTGTAATCTGTTTGTTTTACTCAATAATGAAACTACCTATAGTTATTTTTCCTCTACGCAAAATATATATATATATATTATTTTATTATTAAATATATTATAGTTAGTGATACGAGCTTCTGTAACGTGAACTTTTCTTACGAGATAACAACTAAAAAATAATAAGCCTAGTTCAACGTAATCGATACGGTATCTACACCCCGAGTCATAAGGCCATGGTATTCCCATCAAACACTACCAGTGTAGTGAAACAACATGAACCTTATTTTTAATGTCAACATTTAACACGTAATATAACGTTTATTGATAAATTTAACCGGCAAAAATATTTCAAAATTCTTCCTAAAATAACCACACATAAGGTTGAAATAATACAATTTTATTCAATTCTAATTTGAATTTCTTTTCCAGTATATTATCTCAAAATATTTAAATCAAAGTTAATTACGAATAATAAATAAATAACCTAACCTTAAATAATATTCGTACATGTGTTATTTTCGTAGTTTTGAGAATATAATGGTTTTGAATTACTAAACTTTAGGCGGGGGATTTGTTACTTTCGTGATATCAGCCCCATGCATTAGTTTCAAAACAACTAATATTTGTAACAAAATATATATATTATAAATTATATATTTTTATAAAAAAAAAAAAAAACGATTTTTATCATTTCATAGTCATCATAGAAGTTATAATACTTTTATTATGTTATTTCATTCCTTTAAAATTATTATATTGTCATGATTGTAAAACAACAGATATATAATATATTCTGTATACGAGTACCTATATATTAAATATTTTGCAAATTTATTTATACATTTATAGATTTTCAAAAAATCGAAAAGTTAGTTGATAACCTTACATCACACGATAGGGAAAAAATTACCACATCCATTATTATCGATTTTCAAAACATTCAATCTTACAACAAGCAGACTAAAATTATTTTCATTCTGATATTTTTCATTCAAAATAGCCAAACTTGAAAAAAAAAAACGTTCTTTTTAAATATCTTACAACACATAATATAGTATCTGTTAAGTTAATAAATGATAAGATTGAATTATTAGCATTTATTCTTGTATATAAGTTTCAAAAAAGCCAATTTGTATTTTTCTAGTATATTATAAAGTTCCATTAGATAATTGACTTTAATATTGTTTGATCTGTTACTAAATAATGAATTATGAAGTTTCTTCAAATAATGATAATCAACATGAAGTTTGTATACATTTTTTTTTTTTTTTGTCGGGGTAATAATTATTATACATATGTATAGTGAACAATATTATATACTATAACAGCAATTAAATTATTATTATATACAGTAAAGTAATTTTTAAATTGTATTTAAAAAAATTAATAAAAGTATAATGAAGTTTAATGGAGTTTAAATACACTTTTAATATTTGATAACTTAACTTTTAAAGAATTCTTTATTTGTCAAAATAATATTTTCTAAATTACTCGCAGACAATTTTCCTTTACCTAATCTGTTGTTTTTTTTTTTTTCAATTATTCTCTTGAAAAAAAAATAGCTATTAAAACCGAAAAGAGTTATTTGGACACCTGATATATGTGGCTATAATACTGATAATGTGATGTCAACTTATTATATGAAACAACTTTAATAAATATGGTATTTATATGCAGACTAAATATGATGTGCAACATATTTCGAATATTATGTGCACTTTACTGAAATCAATCACATTTAAAGTAAATTATATATGAATTCTATATTATAAAAAATATCTATATAAAGTCATCGTGTTTTACGAACAAAATTATTTTTGCACATTTAAAACGAGTATAAATAGTGTTGTGACTTATTAATAAAACTTAATAAAACATAAGTAATATTTTAACATGGTTAAATATTTTTTTTAATAAGGTCATAGACATGAAAATAAATTTATTAGAAACATGTTTTGTTTACTCGTTGTAAGTTTTCAATATTAGATGTACGGTTTTTAAAATATTATTTTACATTTTTCTATGTTTTTGGTAGAGTCCATCTTCTCGAAATATTTCATACAGACTGTGTAAATAGTGGAAACTTAAATTAATTAACAATACAATATTCGGAGCAATTTTTAATTATATAATATAATATCGATTTTCTCTGTTTATAATTTGAAATTTTGGATATATTTTTACGTTTTTAGACATTTTGAACGCGTTTTTTAGGATTAATTGTTATAATAGATTTATTTAACTTTTGATTGATATTAATAATTATTTTTTTATTAATCACCACTTTTATGGTATACAAATCTGTACATTATGTTTTTCTGTACATTAATTTGTATATATCTCAACATTCATATATACGACAAATAGCCTAATATTGGTAAAAAAAATCATTTGAAAATTTCAACACGTCGCAAATGTCCACTTCTTTAGTCCTAGAAGAAATAATTAATAAACCATAATCGATATGATCGAGTTGTCCTACATCCTACACGTCATGTTTTTCCTATTTTTTTCATAATTTGTCATTAGTTTTTTCTTTTACGTTTGAAAAAACTGTCCAGAAAATTGACAAATGACCCATGATCCAATTTTCCACCAAAAATTAAGTGTACATGAAACATTATTTTGGGGCACTCCGTTTACAAAAATGTTGGATACAGATATAAAAAAAACATATCACATAATTGTAAAACCGATACAATAATATACATTACTTCTCGAATGAACTCAAATGCTCCTTATAAACGATTATTTTATATTATTCTCAGAAGAATGAAAGTCACTAAAATATAGCGGTGAATTTGCAAACCTTTAGGTAAACATAATAACACTAATGATTCATATAAATTAATATATTGTCCTTGTTCTTAAATTACCCCGAGGCTAAATTCTAATGAATAGGTGTACGTAACATTTTCCCTTCCTCTATAATATTTGCACCATATTTACATGTGCAAACATGTAGCGAGAATATGCGGTTATATAGTTGGACTTAATTAGAGAAAGGAAAGCCATTTTGGAGCACATTGGAACATAAAACAACAACTGTTAACATAAAACCAAACAGATTAAGTTATAAGTTGTATGAATTTACCGTTTCCGATTGCATACCCTCACCACTTTCACACACAAAACGGGATTTTTATAGCAGAATATATTATACTATAATATACTCACTATATATATATATATATATATATATGCAGTATAAAAGGTGTACAAGTTACATTTCATTTAACATTATATAATGGGTATCTTAAAAATAAATTTGTTTACATAAAATATAATATTATAACAATATATATAAATCCTCGTGGGATTTACTGTATATGTAAATAATATTTTATGTTTAGCATAAAAACCCAAGTGCATATATTTTTATATTATTTATAATTTTCAATTAAACCGAGTAGACAAAAACTTAAAAAAAAAAAAACGATCACTTGACAATATTTTTAAGGGTCCGTTTAAGTTTCTATTTTCATTAAGTGTATAATACCAAGCTTTTTTAATTAATTTTTCAAAATTCTGAGTCAATCGTTTTCAAATAAATCAAAAAATATTGATAGGTAACATCAAATTCACGTAACCCACCCATGTTTTCCAATTAAGTCAAGCATTACACCAAAAAATACATTTTAATTCATGAGAATTTGTGAGTTAGCCGTTTTGAATTGACTAACTATTTTAAAGGACATCTCATACTCAATTTTTAAGGGATTCTATATAAGAAATCTTAAAGACATTTTAAAACAAATGGAAACCTAACAATTAAAAAATGTTTAAATATATTTTAAAAACCTCTTGTAATTTCCATTTTTTTGTATTCTCAATTTTTTTTTTTTTTTTTTTTTTTTTTTTTGATGATGTTGGATTAATATTAATTTAGTATACTATAGTAGTTAAAGGTAAAAAACAAATACTATGTTTTTCTAGTGATTACCAATAATTTATTTTATTTTTTATTTTTGCTGTAATATTATGTGTAAAACTATCCAGGCCAGACAGTGAGAAATGGGCCATGAGAAAACCGGTTAAGAGGGTTCAAATTAATTCTGTAGTTTTTATAAATAGTATTTTCTCTACATATTTTATTAATACATATGTATATAATATACCAAAACGGACCGACATGAATCAATAATTCGCGGTAAAATTTTAAAATAAATAATTAATTTGAAAAAATAAAAAATGAAAATATTTAGAAAAGTGGCGTAAACATTTTAAAACTACTTTAGTATCTACTTAAATATCCCCAAAAATGTAAAAAAAAATATACATAATTTAACGATAATAAGTTAGGAAACCCCGTTCTGTGAGCTTGCTGAATTCCTAGTTTCTAAACTTATTTTAAGTAATAATTATAATTCCATACACCATTTTAAAACCATGTATTTAACTATACCTTAAGTATGTATATAATATATAAATTATAAATACAGCCGATTTTCTAATCAACAATCTCTATAGTAACTTTGACAACAAATCGATAGCACATAGGTACGAACAGATGGGTTAGGACCATAGGTGATAGATCAAAATTACATTTTCCTAATTATGATAAAATACCAAATTTCAACTACATACATTTTTTGAAATCATTTTGTACGTAAATCGTAGTTAATAATAAACTCAAAATTACCTGGATGTAAAGTGTAACATGGTAAATTTTAGATTGACCTAACCACTATTTATTTAAAAAAATTTAATTTCGTATTTACCTGAAAAAAAAAAACTGTGAAAAAACTATATATTATTATAATACAATAATAATAATAATAATAATAATATATAAAATGGTTTTCAGGAACGCAAAATACACACAGAATATCTGTCAGTAATGTATATGATGAGTAAAAGGACCTTAAAGGACTTTTTGCGTATCTTTGAGACATGTGGTGGTGGCTATGGAATATAGAGAAGCCTTTGTGCACCCACATGCACATTATACAATATAGTACCTATCGTCCTTTTGCTACAATATACTCTCTTTGCGATCCTTTTGCAAATAATATGTATATTCGTATGTATATACCCGTACCTATTTACAATATACGAGATACATTATATTATGACAAATATTATAACGAGACCTATTGCGTTAATCATTTTCGTTATTTGCATTCCTCTCTGTATTTTATATTCATTTTCGATTTCATTTTGTCCTTTTCTCAGTCAATATAGTATAATACGTTCCAAAATTATCTGCTCGTAAAAAAAATTTTTAAAAATATACTCGTGTGTATACATAAAATTCCAATTCGTAACTGATACACTGATATTTCAAAACAAGCAATAAACCTATTTTATAAAATTTTAATATACAAAGATGTACCTACCTATAATCATGGATTTGGACGTGAACTATACGCATATAGTGGTGTGTCGGGTACTCGTGTATGTGTTTATGTGTATTTAATAAAGATTGTTTATTAAGTATTATCGAGTTTATTTTCACTTTATTAAATAAATGCATATAAACTTCATATAATACTTATATTTAATCTATTACACATTTTCATACTTCAATCCTGCAGTTAAAACTTAAGTTTGGCACTGGAAAAATAAGTTTTACTAGGTGTTTAATAAAATTTGGTTTTTTTAATCAAAATTATTACCCTTTTAAAGTTTTAATTGAATTTAATTTACATTATTATTATTATTATTTTTAATGACATTCGATATAAACGGGCAATTATTGTCAAATATAATAGTTTTCGAACGTTCTCAAAGAAATAAACCTTTCGTAAAAAATACATTTTGGAAACTTATCTTAAGTTAATATTATATTAATATAACACGCTACAAATAATAATAAAATTAAATTATAATAATTAATGTATTATGTGTGTATAACAGCCGTAGCTAGGTATGGCCATATAGCCCATAAACGTAGCCACAGGTGTGCATTTTGTTCATTAAAAAAAACTAAAGAAGGTAAATTAATATTTTAGGAAAATTATCTGTCCAGAAGATTAACATTAAAAAAATACTTTCAAAATATTTTACAAATAATATGAAATTATTTTTAAAACGTTAAATTTAAAATGATTTTGAACATCAATTTTCCGCACCAAAACTCCCTAAAACGTTTTTAAAAAAAATTTTCCCTTTTTATACATATTCAATATTTGAAATTATTTCGCTTTACAGATCAATGGAAATGATTAAAAACTTAGCCATTGAATTTTAATCTTGCCCCTACTTGGATTCTATCCTGCGGGTGCGTTTGACACTATCAGTTTTTAACGAAACCTCGAAAACGCATATGCGTTAATGATAAGAACGTAACGTATTCACAGTTAAATGTAGCTAATAGCCAAACCGTCGGTTGGCAATAGATTCTGCACTTATAGTAAATTTAAAATAATTTTAATTTTTCATATTAATTTTCAAAACTAAAACTAGCACAAAAGAATATATGACTATATCAATATAATAAATACAAAAATTGTACTGAAATATTAAGTGGAATTAAGAATTAAGGATTAAGGAATTTGAGCGATAAAAAACGAATAAACAATATTATCATCGTCTAATTATCCTAAATAGCTTCGACTGCGCATAAATATACTCCGCTTTACACATAAATAATATTTCGCACACTTTTAAGAATAATCTAATTGCATGGGTATTAACCAATAAAACAATATTTTTATTTTGTAGGGAAAATTTTAAGAAAAAAAATGATCTAAATGGAATTTTTTACCAGAAAACTACGAATATTTGGTGCTATAAATATTTAAATGAACATTTAAGCCAATTAAAAATAGTTTGAAACACGTATCACACTATATACGTAGTATGTACCTATATATAAATATATATATATATATATATACACACTTTATAATCTAAAATTCCAGGAGGAGTTTATATATAAACATAAATAATTATTAAAAAAATTAATCGAAATTTAGTTTAATTTACTTTAAACTGCAAGAAACGACCAAAACCAAAAATTACCACGGTAAAATTCCCGAAGAAAAAAATTTTAAATATAATTTATATTTCTTTAAAAAAAAAAAAAACAAATTTAAATTCTGTAAATGTCAATCTAACAATTTCAATATATATACTTCTCGAGTACACTATACATAAATAAAATTCAATAAAAGGAAGCCGGTCAGTAGGGGGTGGAAGCATTCCGCTTGTTGCGTAGAATATACTAGTGATGGATATATTTAACTTGAAAGCAAGTTGATAACATACGTGTATAAAACTTTGTATACGTTACACGTATAAAATGTATGTATAAAACATATAAATTATTTTGTGTTTGATATTCACATTAAATACAATTTAACAATCAATGTTTCTAATACAAATTAGTTTTCTTCAAATAAAATTAGAATTGGTTTAAAATATGAATACAAATTTATATAATTGCAATATTCAATTCTATTTTTCTTCATATTACATATAAAATTTTGCATATGCACCACGTAAAAAGAAAATAGTTGTAAAAACTAAGTAAATTATATTAAATACTGTTAGGTATCATATAATAACACACAATATAAAAATGTATAGGTACCCAACATCCATTTTATATCAAAATAGCATTATACGTACGTATAATAATACGTATTTTACATACTATACCGTATTATACGTTACAACCTTGCTTGAAGGTAATGATAAATCATTTCTTTCGACAAAACGATGCTGAGCGGAAATTCGGTGCATATAACATGAGTATTACACTGTCGGTAATAACCAAAAATTAACTATTTTATGTCGAAAAACTTCAAAATTGAAAATTTCTATAAATAGCCCGAAATTGAGGGGAAAATGTCGAAAAAAATTTTACGTCGACAATGTAATTATATACATTTTATGTGAAAATTTCAAGACTTAATTTAAGACATAAAAATATCTAATATTTACGGAATTAAAACGAAAAAAACCCTATTCGATTTTAAAAAAATTGTGCTGTTACCGTTTTTCTTTATTTTTTTTTGGTTTTTTTTTCTTAAGCATTTATCAAAAAAATTAAAAATCGAAAAATTACCTCTTTAAAGTACAACAAAATACAATTTTCTACCAGAAAATGGTAGTAGATGTAATGATTGGAGAATTCCATCTTATAGAATTTTTGGATACAGAAAAACTATAAACTAAAAAGAAAAAAAACCATCATTTGTAATACCAATACATTCCTCTCTTCGCTCAGAATCTAAAATGTGTTTTGCAGTTTATACAATAATAATTATTATCCTAGGTATATACATTTAAATTCCCCTTAGATTAGTTTGCTATAGAAAAATTGCAATGACCTCCGTTTTATTTGTTTTTTTTTAATATATGTGTATAGAAATATATAAATAAAAAGTATTAAAATCGTTTGAAAAAACTTCAATAATCAAGTTAATAAAATATTAACTCAAAATATAATATATTATCAATCACGATTTAAACTTTAAATTAAATGAATATATAAGTATGTATATCATCCTATTCGTATTGTGATACAAAATATTTACTGACATAAAACTATCGGCAATATATATCTAACATATACGCGTGTGGCTTTGATGATAAGTATAATCATATGGGTCCCGGACATTTTAGAAAACGGATTGGTTCGAACGTCAGCTAATGGGGTTTACATTTCGTTTTTTCCAAATCGTATTTGCATTCCATATATTTCGTTCGACGAAAGATTCTTTTTGACAACATGTCGGTTTCGTTTTTGCAAACAAATACCTACTTATTTACCAAAAACCCTTATTTTTTCGAACAAAATTCGTTTATTACGTAAAAAACTACACAAATATTAGAAATATTACACCAATATCTTTAACAGCGACCCATGTACGCGATTGATGTATGACGTCAATTAAAAGATGTCACTACAACACGTATAAGAATTGACGATTTTTCGAAATTGTATTTATTTGTACAACCACTAAAAATTACAAACGAATCTACAGTGATATCACTTATTAGTCACTAATTATTTTGAAAGGTATTTGAACCAGCTTATTTGAATGGTTCACAACGTAATTAGTGAACGCTATCAGTTAAGAGGATACTACAAACCGATTTTCAAAAGGTCCTGAATAAGCAATATACTGATGAACTAAAATCACATGATTGAAAAGTATTTAAAAACATTCCATAAATAATTTTAAAATAGTCCTATATTTCATAGTAATATATTTGTAATTTTTAAATTGGATTTAAAATAATATATTTCATTGTAAAGTAGGCATTAAGAAATAATTATTAAAAACGATGCAAAACGTGTTTTGGGAGATGCACGTTTCTGAGAAACTAATTAGTGATTTTAATATTTGATGATTTTTTTAAAATTTAAACACCATAAAATAATCTCACGGGCGATTTTTTGTATAATTATTATAAGTCTAGTTATACAACTTTGAATTTTACGATATTTTCAAAAGTCTTATAACACGAATAGTAATAACTTTATTGAAAATTAACCATGTAAAAATTTTGGTAATCTCGTGATCTTTAATTTTTTATAGAAGATATAATATAATAAAATAACTTGAAAAACGGTAGTGAAGCATCCTTGAGAATTCTTAAGAATTTATAAAAATGATTTTAACTAAGATTTTTGATTATTTTTCATTCAAAACGATATGACACAGGCACTGCAAACTAAATGAGTAAATTTAGAAATTAATTTAAAATGCTTAAATTACAACGTTCTTTGCCATTTCTTTTATTAAAAATATTTTTACCGTGACGATTTGATAATTCGATCACACTCCATGCATCTCAATGATTTCAATTTTCCAACGTTTCCTAATGGCATTTTAATAATAATAACTATATAGGTAGTTGTGATCATTTTCTTTTTTCTTATCGTACCACCACAAATAATTTAAAAAAATTTAACGGAGTTTTAAATATTCTACCTTATTTTTAGGAATGAAAAGACAAAAATAGAGAGATTTGTTTTAAAAATATACCGATTACCTCTAATAAATTTATTTTATATGCACCAAGGACTAAAACTGTGTGCAGTACAACACACTTTGTGTAATACGAAATTTTAAGGGTGTAGTACGAAATTAAAAAGTGTGTAGTGGCTTTATACTCTATATTATAGTATTTGTTTTTTATTTAAAATTTTACTTTATTTAAATATATTTCAAAAAAAAATTCCAAGATGTATCATGAGAAAAATCTAAAATACCAACAAGTGTCAAGTAATACGTTAACAGATATTGCAAAGCTATCCTATATTTCATAGATGATAAAGGTAATTTTATTATCAGAAAAAAACCGCTCGCTTCCCTCGATAATAAACTTATATTTCAATTTACTTTTGTATCTCAATACAATTGGCATTTTTGTAATAATATAAATTGCCTATTTATGTGTTTAATATGTAATAACTCGAAATAATTTTAAACACATAACTAAGACAACCTATTTATTATGAATATAAGTTTTTTATAACATAAATGAACACTTTTTATTTTTATTTTCTGATGAGCTGATTAAAACATAACCCCTATTCAATCAATAACTAAAATGAGGCTACTGAAAGGAGAGGGTGATAAAATCCTAAAGTGTGCGAAAATATATATATTTTAGCCTCTGATATGCACCGCATTTCGTTTTGTAAATATGTTCAATTAAATAATACTTTAACAATAAATATAGTTAAGAAATAACATAATTTTATAACATGACATAACTTACTAGGTATATCGTTTACGGAAAATAGAAATATTTTATTAAAATTTCGTTGAAATAATTTGTTTTATTTTATTTTTGCTTTTAATTCCATTGTAACAAAAATGTAATTTCAACCCTTTATTAGATATAATTTTATATAATACGTATAATAAGTACCTATCTAATGAACCATTGCGTTGCAAAATAATTTTTCGCTGGCCCTGGATTCAATTCTAAATAATTAATATAGAAAAACTAATTTAGTATAGTATAATGTTCAGAATAAGAACTATAATTATTAAAGTAATTAAAAATAATAATAATAATAATAATAATACATTTTGAAAATTCAATTTATTTTTTTGTGTTTTTATGTCGAGATATATTATATATTTTGTAAATAATAACTGTCGTATAATATATACGGTCAGATTGACAAATTGGACTAGAATATAGTGTCCACCTGTGACATGGATATTACTCAGCTTCTAAGAAACACCTGTCAAACATGTAACGAGATTATAGGTACTCATATTATATTATTGTTCTTTTATTAAAAATGAAATTATTGCATTACTGCACAATAAGAGCGTAACTTTATTATTACATTTACATTGACCACGATCTTGGGAAAAGTATATATTACTATATATATATACTTATATTATTATTGTTGATATAACAGTGAGACAGTACAGTAAAAGTTTTTGAATTAAACTTAAACTTAACTTTAGAAACATTATATAGTAGTTGCAGGTGAAATAGATACTATAGTAACTCACTATGAATGTTAACACCATTTTTTATGCATATTTAAAAAAAAATGTTTAATGTCAAAGTACACCTGCATAAGTACTATAAATACTATCTTATATTATATTTTCCAATATTTTGATTTTGATGTAAGTATAGTGTCCAGATTTGGCGATAAAAGCATATTTTTTTTTCTTTATGAATTTCAGTGATTTTTCTGAAAATTTTCAACAATTTTAGAATTTCTATAAATTGTTTGAGTTTAAATTACTTAACAAATATTGTTTATTAATATACCCACAAATTACAAATAATAATTATATTATATTTTTAAATTATTAAATTATATGTATATGCATATTGTATATATGCCTTTATATATAGTTAAATATACCAAAAGACCGTATTGAAACAACAAAAATGGCAATTGATTTCGTAAAAATATAAATGTTTAAAGCAGCATATTTAATCAAGAGATGATTGACAGATTAGATCTACGTATAACTTATATGGCGGACCAAAATAACCGGCAAACATATCGTACAGGTACACTAGGCCAAAAATGTTCTCTAAATATATACTCTGTCAAAATCTTCCATGTAGAATTCAAACGTGAAATTACGCATAATGTTAAATGAATGAAATCTATAGTTTTCTAAATCTATAGATCTTTTGTGTATCGGTTGATGGTTTTAAAAAATATTCTATATATGATTTTCGTCGTCTAAACCTATATATATATATAAATAAAATGTTAACACTTTTCAATGTTATTTTACTATGATAATATTAATATTGTTCTTTCAAATAGTGCTATCGGAATACCATATACTACAGACTACTGCAAACTGAAGGATATAGACAATCTCAAGAATTGATGTGAACCCTCACTACACTATGCATTTTGCTAAATCAGCAAGGATTTTTTTTCATCTCCAACGTTTGAAATGAATTAGACTCGAGCGCTTTTGAATAAAGTACCTATATGTTATTATCTAAAAGTATCGCAAACTCTATCTTCGAGTCGATTTTTTGAGTAGGTACATACTATCTCGACCCTGTGTTGATTCAGCGGTCTTATACTGCTTTTCAAGTCTTAAATGTGCTGTTTTCTGCTTGTAACAACATTATAAAAATGTACATTTCAGTTTTTTAGTTCTTATACATATAATATATAATATACGTATACATTAAGAATATCAAACAATAATTATTATTCTTAATGTGAAAAAAAATGTTTGCTGACTTTTAAAAGCCACAACGAAACTAACCGATTTTAAATTTATATAATCATGATAACAATAACCAATCTTAAAATTAAAACCGTAAAAATATGTTTATAAAAACAAATGAATATATTTAAAAATCTAGTGAATTTTCTATGTCTTTTTCAAAGACAATCCTAATTTGTAATTATTTTGTATTTCTTTCAGTATAGCTAGAGGTTACTGCGAGTAGGTATACCTATAGTCAAATAAAAATATTTAATAATAACGTTTTATATCTTATACTAATATAGACGATCATTGGGGTAATGGGGCTTTCGAGAACATATACACCCACTTGAAATAATTTATTTAAAACTGAAGTTCATTAAAATAAAAACAATATTATAAATTGTAATGATATACCTACTATACTGCAGAATCAAAAATATATCTTGGCAATTGTCATTTAAATATTTAAGTAAAAAAAGCTTTATTTTCTAAAATAGAAAAATAAATTATATAAAATAAATGTCCATCATCATATATAAAGTATATATATATTGATACCATGTATTAATTAATACTCGCGATTATTAAGAAAGCTTTCAAAAATTAATATTAAATAAATTCTGTTCGGATAAAAATAAAAAGGGGCTATCAATTATATGTATGATAAATTCAAGACCCCTCCCCTAGACATTCAACTAGATTTCCACCCACGTTTATATTTCATTGGTGGCAGTTTTATGCTTATATAGGTACTTAAAATATTTTCATATTATTAATGTGAATTAATAAAACCTAAATATTATTTACATTCAAATTTTGAACTAAATATTTTTTCTCTGGATATTTTATTATCAACATATTATGTTTATACCTTTTTATTTAGTTCCAAACTTCAATAAACTTTGGCTAAAACTAGAGATTCCTAAAATGCAATGCTGTTCCACTTTCTTGTTATTATATGCTTGATAAACATAACCTAACATTATTAAAAACACAATATTTAACAATCTACAGTAAAGTTACCTACTTTATTTAATTAAATTACACACTACCAAAATAAACTTTGTACAATAAAAGCATTATCTAATCCTCAGTAGTAGTTTTACAAAGCTAAACTGGTCATTTTCTACGAATATATTATTATATATCTAAATATTATATGTTATTACTTATTATATAAGTAAACTCGGCTTTAAGTTGACGAAACAATAAGGTCGACGTATATAGAATACGTTAAACATGTTTTTATTCTCTTACGCAAAAAATAATAATTTAGTATTTACTAATACAATAATTCTCGAGAGATCTTTCCAAAATTATCCACATTATTTCGGAACAAGCTATTTATATATATGCATGGTATATACCAATTAACTAAATGGAATACAGTTTCCTCACCACTTGTCTATATTGAAACACTCGGACAATATGTATTAAGCAGAAAAGCTATTGTGGAACAAAAATTTAATCTATATATTATTCTGATTGTTACCATTACATTTCAAATAAAATCGCGATAACAGGAGTAATTTATTATCACAGATATTACGAAACTACCTGGTTGAAAATTAATATTTTCTTCCGTAATACCCATTTTTGCTTAACAGCTGTTGTCTGTGAATTTTCGACTCGATCGACCCGGAGCGCTATTCATTTAGTTAATGTCTATCAGGACTATAGTAAAAATGTCCACCAAAAAAATAGTCAGGATTAATAAATTATATAGGTGTATAAAAATCATAATATAATTATATAATATTGAAGAACAATTTTTCAAAATGACAATAAATTAAGACTTTAAGAGAGCCGAAAGATAATTTTCTTATATAAACTATATCAACAAGACATGTGACGGCAATATTACGTATATACCATGTTTTATCGATAAACTATTTCAATATAATTTAATGTAATAAAATAATACAATAAATATGATAAATGTTGTTGTTTTTTTATATATAATTTTTACTTTTTAATTTTGACAATTTTTATACTTTATTTAGTCTTATTGTCACTTTATAAATAATATCAAAAATGTACGTCAAAAAAATATCGTTGTATACTGAATTATATTATGTAAAATATTTAAATTGAAATTTAAAATGCGTATTTAAAAATCGAATAATGGATGCCTCCCAGATATAATAGTTAGAAATTCTCGTTCGCTGACGCTAAATATAATATAATTATAAATTATATATTATAAATAGTCAGTAAATGTTATAAAAATTTCCAAGTATAAAATTTCCTGGGAAAAAATACTAATATTATACACTATATATATATATAATTCAGTTTATTTTCATTACATACTATAACGATTCCTGAAATAATAATATAATATCTATGAAATATTAAAAGTGTGAATGCTTTATGTTTTACTATATTAAGGAAATAATTTTTTTAAACTCGTCGATTTATCTTTCTCCGTTTTTATATATAGTACATAAATAGATTTCGACTGTTATTTCTGAATGTATTATGTAAAAATAAATTAATAGCAATTATTATTTTTTGAACTCAATTCGAGTACCTACACTTTCATTACGTAATAGACTCGCCTCGTGTTGTTCGGCCATTGACCATTGTATAATAATTAATAACTCTTTGGACATTGCTTATAGAACACCAATGGCTTCGCTCTCGTCATAGTAAACTTTGCATAATAAGATTTCTTAATAAGAATTTTAATCTAATTTATATAGTGCGTTTTCATTATGTATATGTATATTATACATTGTGTATAAATCACAGCAAGAACACTGATTACCGGGTTATGCACGCCAGAACAATTAATACATTTTCGACATTTTTACTTTTTATATAACCTATTCGTATTTATTTTGGCTATTGAAAATTTTCAATCTGATTAGACGATAAGAGTTAAATGAAATTCAAAACAAGATGTAAATTTGTATATATCACGTATAGATATGTACAAAAAATTATCGATAAATCAATAAACATCGGAACAATAGTAGGTACTACTAGTTCACTGCATTCATGATACCGGGATGAAAAGTCATGAATACCTAGAATAACATTTTATTTTTCGTAGTTCTGAAACAGGAAATTGAAGACTTTTTTATACCATGACTTTAAATATAAATATTTTTGAAATTACATTATTCCAAAAGATGTATAAAAATGCGTTTTTGATCACTATACTTATATTATATAGTACCTAAATGAACGTTTCGATTTTAAATATTATTTCTCTCCCGCGCAAACTCTGAAAATAATTGAAAAACTCATTTCTCCGTTGCAGTCTCACAATAATATCTTCAGTCATAGAACCATGCTGTTTGACCTTTCTTCTCCTACTCCTGATCTAAATCCTATTATAGCTTTCTAATTAATTACTTAACCTCGAACTTGAAAATGGAAATAGTTTTAATGGTTTCAATTATTAATTTTTAAATTGGTTTTTTTTAATTTTATCCATTTTGATCACTGTAACGACTTTTCATTTTTTTGAAAAATAAAAAAAAATAATAAATTTAATGTTGAGAATGATTTGAGGCTACAACTATCAAGTTTTAATCCAGATATTAACTCTCTTATGAAGGACAAACAATATCAAAAATCCCATTGATTTTTTTAACTTTATCACTCGTTTTTAGTCTTTTTTACAGCTATAATAGCTAAGTGAATACAATAAAGTTATTTTTGAATTCTTCTTGTATAGAATAGTTTCCTAATTACAGACATAATATGTGCACATTATATATATATGTATATATACAGTGGCGTGATTAAGTAGTTTTAGAGATTTCATGGCCTCTGTGTATTTTGGTGTTTTGTACGTTTAATTATTATAGTTACATCTTGAACTTCGAATCTTAACAAAAATATTTTCCCTTCAATAGTCATCGTACATACCATTTTGGGTGGAGGGTGCCTCAAAATGTGTTTGGCCTAATAAATTTAAAAAGTTCACCACCCCACTGTATATATATAATATTCGCCATATGTATATAGCTGTTTATATTTTTTGCTTTACGTTTACTTTTTTTTTTTTTTTTTTAGTTAGTAAGCCTGTCTTTTTTTCAAAATTGGTGATCCACACAACTAAAAATGTTGGAACCACTGGTCTAACAAATTAAAATTTAATTTCTAACACAACACATAAAATAAACTTTATTAATAAAATATTTTTTAAATGTAACTACTTTCCTAAACAAAATACGTGAGTTGTTTTTTTTTTTACAGTGATTTTTAAACGATTATATGAAAAACCAAATATTTTGGTTTAAGTTTTAGTTTTTAAAATCAGTTCCAAGCCCTGTGGTTTTCTCACTTTCATACTTTATTTAGTTTAATTTTTTTACAATAGTAAAATAATAATGATAAAATTAATGATATGAATATATGGATATAACTTTTTAATTTACATTGTATCAATATATATATATATATATATATTAATAAATGTTTGTTATATTTTTAATAGCATCGGTATCTTTTAAAATCGTGCGTGTATTGTATAGTATGCATAAGATTTTATTTAGTTTTTAAAAAAAAAAAGCTTTTGTGAAAATATTACAGAATTATATACGTATAAAATTACATTAATACTTTCAATATTATGAATTTTTTTTTTTTATTTACACCAGATATTTACATATTATATAATACCAAGACGATAAAACAAAATATTAATTTAATGTTATTCCAGCTGATGAACTCACCTCGTACCATAATATGGATATACGGCCTCAAACGCGAATGATTCATTATTTTTTTTTTATAAATTATATATAATAAATATATATATATATAATATATGTAATATGTATAACGTATAGTGTATACCTCCAATTTAATGGGGCAAGCTAAAATAGAATATTAATAGAATTTTATTTTTAAATCGTCCTCGTTTAATTCGTCATTCGTTCGAGCAATCCAAACACGAACTTAAATAATTTTTTTACTATACATTAAGACTAAAATATGTATGAAAATCCTAGCCTTAATTTTTATTACCTAACAATTTAGTTGCCACGAGAATCATAATATATTTTTTCTATTCTATTTCCCAATTTTTCTACATTTCCTCACAAAACCTAGATATTTTATTTAAATAAAACACAGTCCCCTCTACTTCTGTCTGCAGCACTTAAGATTCATCCCCCTTAATATTTTTTCTAAAATATACGCTGATACGTTTAAAATAGAGTCAAAATAGTTTCTTTGATTAAAAATGAAATTTTATAATAATTGTAGTTTTATTAAGAATTATGATTTCGGCACAAAAAATATTCGAGCAAAATACATTTATCTGCTAATTTATTATTTTTAGTACCTAACCTGATATCATGGTAAACTCTTATTATTTTTCAATCGAATTAAAAATAAATTACTAAGTTTTATTGTCATTTATCGTATATAATATCTTATTTTCTAATAAAATAAATGCAAATTTACAGAATACCTATAACTACCATTCAAAATACATGATTGAATGATGGACCTACTATCACCATCTGTAACTTAACGACTTTTTAATTTTTGCTTGAAAATGTTATATAAATTATTTAATTTTTCTGCAGTTCTATTTACCGTTTACCCTTCTACGCATATATACTGATGGTCTCGTATTTATTGTCTAAAAATAAATCAACAAACCGTGTGACGTGTATATTTTATGTGTACAAATTCTAATCACTAAACAATTGTATTCCATTGCGCGAATATGATAATTATTATTTAACATTTTTGGGCAACGATCCACATAAAAATAGTAATAATAATGTACAATAATGAAGTATACGATGTGAGACACGGGAGCAACGTGTGTAACCGGCCTAAACTATATAGGTACGCGCGTATAATGGCTAGACTTGTACTAGACAATCATTTGATTGTCGGCCAGATTGACGACCTTTTTTACCGCAACGATTTGGACTACCGCCCTAGATACAAAATATTATCGTACTAGCTCTTTGGTTTATTTTCTGTTAAATTATTGTTAGATATTGTCCACGAATCTCATATACGAAATAGTGTACTCAAATCATATTCTAATAGCCCAGAATATGGATTAGTTGGGCATGTAATATATTAATTGCAATATTGTATTATACGAGGAAATAAAGAACAAATTGTACAACGAAAAATAAATAAAATATAATATTTCACATACCCTGCAGCAGTGGCGTACACAGGAATTTTCTACGGGGGGGGGGGAAGATCAAGGGAAGATCTATCCCTCATATCCCCCCTGTGTACGCCACTACCCTGCAGTGATGCCTACTCAAAGTAATGCACAACCTATAAGTCACGGGACCATAAGTTCCTTCCAAAATTTATTTTTTAGTAAGAAGTATAATTTTTTTTAATAATAATTATATAAACTATTTAAATTAAAATGTAAATAATAGTAAATAATATTATTTGATATGTAAAATGTGTTTATTTATTACCATACACGTGTGTTATTTTTTATTGCATTTTTAAATGGCATCGATTTTTTTTATAAAATCAAAAGTCTTCATAATTTCCAATCACATTGTGTCGGAATATTATATTTTAATCTTAATATATTAGGTATTCAAATTCACCTGGTCTCATGTTATTGTAAAATAATCTTTAGACAGACTCAATCAGTTAAATATCTAGAAATATTTGGATTAAAAAACAAAGACGGTGAAATTGACTTAAAACTTTAAAAATGTTAAATTTAAAAAACCAAACTTACATCATTTTGTTTATTTTAAAGAATCTATCAAAAAATGTACCTAGGTATCGTACTTTTTTTCAAATTTAATCCAATTAATTAATAATTAATATAATAATAATAAAATATCTCGATTATGTCGAAGTTGATATATTAAAAAAAAACGTGTAAGTAAAAACTGCCACCCACCTCCCCTATCTCCCATTAAAGGTCGAATTTCAAAAACTAGCCCAAGAAACTAGGTGGATCCTGATAAATTAATTGAATCAACTCGTTTAAAACGGTTGAGTAGTTTTTGAGATTACCTACTTCGACCATATAATCAAACACATATGCCTTTATATATTAATATAGATTACAAAAATAATCAAATTTCAACTCGTTGAGTTATAAAATCCAATTTTATCTTCATTAATACTCATAATATTCTCGATATTTTTTTTAATGTTGGTACAAGTTACTTGTACAACTATTTTATTTTAAATGAAAATGTTAGAAAAGTTTATATTTTTTTCCTCAATCAATTAAACATATAAAAAGGTGTAAACAGGTAAATTAAAGGAAATTATAATTTACATCTTCAATAAAATGTGTGGTCCAATTGGAACTATTTTTGTTGAGATATTTAAAATTTTAGAGGTCGAAAAACGAAAAATCGCTCTCCTGAACAATTAATAAATATGATATGGAACTCTTTTATTCTAAGCCTACGAACTATTAACATTCTACTTTAGCCGATTTGTGTTTCTATTATTCAACCTAAGAAAATAGTTGTAAAACTTAATGGACTTAAAACTATCTCTTTTGGTTAAGTAAAAATACACAAATATTTAAGTACTAATCAAACAAATAATACAAAAACAAATTAAACATTTAAAAATGTAAATCAAATAACCCATGTAAAAGTAAAAACCTAATCCTAATCTTTATTAACCAATATTTTTTTTATCATAAATAATGTATTTTACTATCCTTTAGTAATTGGTAGCGAAACAAAAATATTATATTATATTATATTATACTTAAGTAGAATGCTGTTTGAAGGTTGCAGGTAATATAGTACTGATAGGAGAGAAAATTTTAAAAGTGGAGGAAAACTCTTACAAGTAAAAGATTAAGGATTAGTAAGAGTAAGACAGAATATATTAAATATAATTTCGGAGATAAAGAACACGGAGTTAATAGGGAAAAGTAAATAATGAGTTTGAATGAGGATGAAATGGATGAAGATGAGAGGTTCAAGTATTTAGGACTTGTTTCACAAAAGGATAGTGATCTAGAAGAAGATATGAAACATAGAAGTGTGGATGAATGAAGTGAAGAAAAGCGTCAAGTATTTTATGTGACAAAAAGATTCCAATTAGATTTTATAAAACATTAGTGAGGCCTATAATGATGTATGGATCAGAATCTTAGGCAGTAAATAAAAAGATAGAACATAGTACGAGTGTAGCAAAGATAGAAAATGTTAAGATAGATGAGTGGAATAATTAGAGAAGATATAAATAATAAATTAGTGTATAAGAGATAAAATTGAAGAGGCTTCGATAGTACAAAAATGAGAGAATATATTGAGATGTTTTAAAAGTAGAAGAGAAAGATACTATAAGATTAATAAAGGGATTATATGTTGAAGGAAAGAGGGAAAAGAGCTCGAAAAAGAAGTAGAAGTGTAAAATAGAGATAGTGATATGTGGTGGCCGGTGGGTAGATGTAAGGGAAGAGGATGTAAGAGATCGAGTTAAGTGAAAGTTAAAGACTATGGTGACCGTCCACAAATAGTTGAGGAAAAAGGCGAAGGAGAATAAGAAGAAGAATTTTAATTGATTTTTGTATAGATTTTACAAATAATCAAATCAAAATATATTATATTATACTGTAATACCACATAATCGAAATATAGTAAGGAAATACATTAAATATTGGGTAAGATCCAAGTTTTATATTAGAACGAGTACCTAACTGCAAAATTAATTGACCTACTATATTTAATAATTAATAAATATAGACCAAACATACTGTATATAATTAAGTTATATACATATATATCAATATCAGAGAGTTTATTTATTTATTTTATTTTTTGTAATCATATTATTGTATAGATTACAGTGTTATATGAATATTTTTCTTGCTTATCGAAGTTAGTTAATCAAAATTAGTACCTATCCAATATCATTTAATTTTTACTGTATAAAATCGTAAAATGGTAAATTAACCTATACTATTTTTATTATTGAAAACATATAAACAACATTTTAATACTTACTTATTAATATTAAATTAATAAATTAATAAAGCTAAAAGATATTTTCACAAATATTAATATATTATAAAAATAAATACTCTTCCTGTTTGGACATTATTTGATTAGAAAATTGTTTTTTTATACTATCCAAAAATAAATTATTTGAATTGTATTTTTGAATTTAGGTCACAAATTCATTTTCAAGGACATATTTTAATTTTTTGTTGTATTAAAATCTGATCCCTAGTCATTTATTTAATATTGTAAATGTTTTGCCAAAAACATAATTTTAAATATTTTAGAAATGAAATCATGGGTATAAGAAATCCACCGTCGTAAATAATAATATCATTTGACACTGTATACAACGATAATTATTTTTACATTTAATTAATTACGAACAAAAACAATATATATAGATAAATGTTAAGAGTGAGATAAACTGTAAAATTCTTCTGAACAAACTGCAGCAGTATAAATTATAATGTTCGGATTTTCTAACAAATAAAATATAAGATTATACCTTAAATTTTTACATTAATTTTTTCTTTCTTTCTTCTATTTTTTTGAAATTTAAAATGACAGTGAAAAAGACCAACGCAATTAATAGAGGTAAATTCGCCATGTTATATTATTTTATTTACTTTTATGTTCTCGAATTACACGCACCAAGTATAAAATATTCATTATGCATTCGCAACCATGGGTCAAATTTCTTTTAAATGAAATTTAATAAAGCCGTGAATGAAGAAATGTACATATAATTTAATACGAGTAAAATGGTCCTTCCGCGCCCGATCAGAAGAATATTATCGCTATATTATAGGAAAATAGGTATTAAAATTTACAATTAACTTTTTTTTATTCCTATGCGAATAAAAAAATAATAATAATTTTTTAAAAATACATTTAATAAATAAAATAGCTATCGTAATAAATAATAATATTATTTAACATATATTTTATAAATTTTTCATACACCTCTCCAGTTCGAAGTTTATTAATTCCCTTTCTCGCATTTTGAAATTTAAAAAAAAAATGAAAAATTTCGGTTTTTGAGGTGGAAGACCCCTTTTCCTTTAAAACCACCATTATTCATATACCATAATACCTATTAATCTCGTTCTAAATATAATAGTCGTTAAAATGTTTGTTTAAGTAATATTATTTTATTAATTAATATTTTCAGTAGTATTCAGGAGGGGATGAGGGTGTCATATCCCCCCCATGACTCTTTTAGATTCTGAGCGGAGCGAGGATGCTAGTGGTTTTACAGTGATGTTTATTTTTTTTTTTTTTTTTGTACAACTTTTCGACCAAAAGACATGAACCAATATGTCCATGAGACCCCATTATCCGGTAGCAAATTTTATCTAGTTTTTACTTTAAAGAAGCAATTTTTGATAAACGCGGTATGAAAAATTACCGAAAAATGACATAAAAATGGCTAAATGCGATTTCATCAAATCGAGATTTATTTATATTACCACCAAAGCTTCACTCAGAATCATTATATAGAAAGCAATGATAAATACATTCATTAAGAGTATCCTGTCCAATAAGCGAAGTGCTTTCACCCCTACTGACATCATATAAGCGAAGTGCACCTTTTTTTTCTATGGACTTCGACACAAATAAAATAATATTGTTTTGTTTTAATTTTTTTTATAATGTAATATTTTATATACTAAAATTCTTTAATTATAGATTAATTTTACTACATTTCTAAGTATAATGAACGCAGAAAACAATACAGTAAATGAACAATTATTGGATTGTATTAAATTCATAGACAAACTTACACAAATTACCTTTTTTTGTATAGCGATTTATCAATTTTTCGGAAAATATCCCGCCTATTTTAAAATTCTGAGCATGCCACTGGTAGTATTATATAGATTATGGTAATTTAACCTATATTTTAGTCTCATTGCAGATATACAAGCCGAATATAATGTTTGATTTTACTTTTATTTAATATTGTATGTATAGCCGACATTGCGAATTTTATTTCACTCTTCACGTCCTGATATAGAACACACCGAAATTTCATAAAACTTAACCCGGATAGATATCCGACAAATGACAATATATTCCTTATACTTTTTTTTTTTCAAAAACATTGTATATTTTATTCATCTGTAAAACTTAATATTTTTCTAAAAGATAGAAATTGAATATAGTTCAGTTAATTAAATATTTTAAAACATAATAATGTACTTTCTTACAAACAAATTAAACTCTAAATAAAGAAAACGTTTTCTGTGTGTCGGAGAATTTCATATACCTATAATTCATTTTATAAATATTAAATTATATACATACATATTGTATTTATTTTACAGATGGAAAAAAGGAATAAGCCACTTATAATAATATTATCAAAACATAATATAATATCATAAAATTATAATAAAATATAATATCACACAAACTCACTGTTTTACAATACGAAACTTTTTACTAAAACAATATTATAATATAGATTATAGGTACTAAAAAACATTTTATTATTTGATCCATTAAAAACTGCATATAACAAAAAATTATAAATTATAAAGCACATAAATGATAAATTAATAAATATATATATATAATAAATTAATATAATTAATAAAATTAAAATTAAAAATTAATAATTAATATATTATAATAAATTAATAAATGATTTAAATTTTTTTCTCGTTAGTAATAGAAATATTTTTTTTTTTTAAATAAATTTTAAATTACTTCAATTACCATGGACAAAAAACGAGCAAATTTGAATGTACAGCTGCTGTATTAGCCGTATTAATATATTAGGCAGTGTCGGCTCGTGTGTACCTAACAATTTATTTATTTATAAGTTAAATATTGATTTAAATATTAACAGTATAATTTATATTTACATTGTAATGCATTTTTAAAATATTATTATCGAAAGTAAAAATTATTTTCCATTGTTATGAAAAAACTACGAGGTAATCGGAGTTTTTCAAAAATATATGTAGATATAGCACGGCTGAATTAGGTACCTATTATCATACGTCTGCGCCGCGGATATCGAGTATCGAAAGGCGCTGGGCGGACGTCGACAATCGCCCGTCATGCGTGTGGACTGCAGAACAATACGGAATAAGTTAACTAATAATACCTTGTAGATTTTTTTTTTTTAACGGTTTTTTTCTATTTTTTTTTTTTTTTATTGGCTTGAGTAAGCTTCTCTAACTGTCCGAAATACGATACCCAAAAGTTTGTAGGCACGCGAGGGAAAATTTTTAAATGGTCCAGTCCAAACGGTCGTCGTCGTCGTGCAGTTCTTCTATAGTGAAGTTGTGACTCTGCTGTTTTGCGGGTACTTTGAGAACGAGCTTCGAACGCTCGCTTTTTAAATTTCCAGTCCGTTCGGAGGGCCAATAATTTCAGATTAAACGTAAACCCAATCAATCAGAAAATTGAACATTTTAAATACTCGAAACTTTAAACGAGTTTTTCTCAAATCAGCGTCTTTAACTTTCAACCGATCGACTCCAAATTTTGATTGTAGCTTTATAATGATATTTTCTAGTGAAGTATATAGGATTTTTTCCATCGTTAGAAATTTAACGATTTTATGACCAATTTTTGACCAATTTGTTCATAAAAAAAAATTTTTTTCTTTTAAATTGACGCTATTTTTGTAAAAATTCTTATATGTACTTCACTAGATTTTGCCATCTTTTTTTGAAAATATTTTTCGTTTTGTGTTATATATTGAAAATTACGACTTGCAGGTGGTTGCCCGTGGACGCTATTAAAAAAATAAATAAGTTTCCTTTCATCATCTACTCCATCGTCATTTAATTTTAAAATCATTTTTAAAAAAATTGTCTTGTACTACAAAATGTATGTTAAGCATATACGAAAAACAGAATTAAAATATATTAATTTATTTTTCTTAAATAAATTGGATAAAATGACCTTTGATTTCGTGCATACAAGGTAGTATTACCCTTTAACATAGTTGGGGTGAGTGAATAGGAATATTTATGGAATAAAGGGCTAAACTCGCCTCACAATAAAGTGTTAAACTTTTCATATAATGTTAAAAAAAGACACGGAGGGGTTACGTCACGTCGCCCCCTCAAATCTGCCTCTGCAGGGGAGTTTAACAATGCAGTATGTAACTCTGTTATATTTGTAGTTAGCTAACAAAAAAGTAATATAGTTTCCTTTATATTTTGTAATTAGCAACGTAACTTAGTTACTTATTAAAAGTAGTCAACACTTATACAACTGCTTGTATACAATTATTAAAAATACAAACTAGGAAGAATTATAATAGTTTATGGCTTTTTTATAGAAAGTTTAATAAATAGACCCCTTTATGTTTGTGTCAGGTATTTTATACATAATTCTTTGTCGTTGACAATGTTTTTATAAATATTTGTATACATTTTTATTTGTAAAATTAAGTTTAAACTCAATAATATAATATTTATTATATTGGATGTATAAAATATTATGTTGACATTTTACAATAGTCATTTAAAATTTAATAATACATTATTACGGCATTTGTCTTTTAGGGTATTTTATTTATTTTTGTATTTTGGCTTTCAATAATTTTTTTCCTTTTTAAACGTATATTTTTTATGAAATATCCCTGAACTTCAAAGTTTCGGCATTCATTTCAAACGGTATAAATTGGATCAAACGCTCTAGTTCCATAATCTATTTTTAGTAAATAACAAAACGTAACATAGTTAATGAGTTAAAAAAAACTATTTGAATGATAATATTTGAATTGTTGATTAATCAAATGTATACCCAAAGCCTTCAAAAAAATAAATTAATTTTAAGAACCATTTGTCAAAAAAATAAAAATAAAAAATAAAAAATATATACATATACCTACCTATATACTTTTAAGAATAGATATATGCATTTTTGTGATATTGCTTGGCTTTCAGTATAACTTATGAATTTTATTTATGTGTGTGAGTTGTATACTATAGTATTATATAAAATACTGTTTAATTTTATAAATAATACATTATATACCTATAGAAATTCATATAAATTCGTGAATAATATTTTATTTTTTTATTGAATATGAATGTGTACTAGAACATATTATTGGTATATTTTTAATGATAAAATGTAGTTTTAAATTTTATTATTCATTATTTAAAAATATTTTTTTGTTAATTAATATTAATTAACAACTATTTAATATAAATGAAGTAATAAGTATATGAAGACGTATAATGATATTCTATTTTGACGGCTAATACCAGTGGCGGCTGGAGAGCTTTGAAAGTGGGAGGGCAGTTAAAAATTATTAATTTTTGAAAAGCATAGAATACAATAATAATTATGTACCAATTTAAAAGGTATTTATTAGACCAAAATTAATACCATATAGAAAAACAAAAATATAAATACGTTTTACACAATAAAACCAATTTTTATACGTTTAATACTCGGAATGTTAGCGTCTATCTTTTATTTCACTAAACAGGTCTTCCAAGTTACTTTATTTCAATTTTCTATAAAATATAATTTAAATAAATAAATAAATATAATATATAATATATATAATAAATAAATATAATAATATGATATTGCATTTTTATCTACTATATTAGGAATGGACAACTCAAAGTAATTAGTGGGTTAAATTTTGAAACTTAAAATGAATGCGGGTCAGATATAAAGTTGTATTTTTTTATTATTATATGAAATAAATTCATTAATATTTTATGTCTATGATAAGAACAAATATCTAAGTTTAATAAATGTTTTATTATTGAAAATTACACCAAGATACAATTTACTTAGCTATTCTTACTGATAAAAAGATAAAATCCGCCCAGTATTATTTATAAATAAGTTAGGACAACTTCGACAATATTTTTTTTTTTATAATTTGATAAATATTTAGATAAAACATTTTAGATATAATTTCTGGAATATGAATGGTACTAATGGCAGGTGATAAAGGTGATAACCCAGTACTCCCGGAGTAAATATTTGTGCTATTGGTACGGGTGGTCCGTGTACGTATATTATTATCTACCCATGTATCTGTGACAGCGAATTTATATTATAAACTGTAAAATGTGAACGTTATTGAGTATTTCCGGAAAATTTCTTATCATTTTTTAATTAATTTTTAATAATTTGTAAAATGTACCAATAGTTGGAATAATAAAATAATCAATGCAATTCATATTTTAAATTCATTTTTATTCATATTTATAAAGTTAAAAAAACATTTTGGGCGGATTTTGTTCTAGTATAAATAATACTGGGCCGCCCCTTATTTTCTGGGCGGATTTTGTCCTAGATTCACTTTTACTATATTTGAAGTAAATTGTAGTAAAATTTTCGACGATAAAAAGGGACGGCGGGCCGGATGTGGCCAGCAGGCCACCAGTTGTCCACCCTGTACCAGTGTACCGTATTTTAATAATATAATGAAATAATAAATTAAATAAATAATAAAGAAACATAGAAATATACACAGTAAATACACGTTAATACGGTATTATAACACCCATTCTTAAAGCAGTGAACTTTTCGAGGTCTGTGCGCGATTTCGACGTGAACATTCGGTATAAAACACGCGGTCGGCCCTTACACGCGCCCGCGCGACTCGCACGCGTAATATATTATCATTATTATTATTTATTGTTATTATTATTATTATTATTATTATTATTATTATTATTATTATTATTATTATTATACGGTAGACGTAATATTATAACATTAAATAGTACGAGCATCATCGTCCTAACATAATATATCGTTGTGGTCGTCTGTCGCGACAAAGTTTCCCATTCCCCACCCCTCCTTCCCATATTGTTTTTCTGGCCGCGTTGACGCGCGCGTGACGTCCCGCGATTTTATTTTTAAAATACGCGTATATAGCGGCCCCGGTTCGGCGTCGCGGTCGTCGTCGTCATCGGCGGCGGCGGCATATACTGCAGCGGTGAAAATAGCGGCCGCGCAAAATATTATACAAACGAACGCACGTTTACGCACGGACGAATATAATAGTATTTATTATACGCAGTGCTTGAATTGGCAAAACAAAAGTAGGGGGACTCTATTTACTTTAAAAAAAAAGAGCGTCCCCATCACTTATACACTATTACACTATTTTAGCATAGGTTCTTCTGCTTCTCTCTAAAAATAGTAGAGGTACGCTAAAATTTCTGAAAAATTAATTGAGGTACTCAGTCCCCCCGCGTCCCCCTCCAATTCGAGCACTGATTATTATACGTACGCTATAATTAGGTATTACGCCCCATATAGATTTTGAACGCGACAAAATGGAAAATTTAAAAACGAAAGAAAAAAAAAAAAAAAAAAAACGCTAACCTAACCCAACAGCGTGGCCGTGGCGGTGAAACGGCGTTAGGAAGTGCGTACGCAATTAACCGCTCGACGTAATCTCCGGCATAACTCCGCCGCCGCGCGGACCCGACGAACGTCATATTATAATAATAATAATAATAATTATTATTATTATTATCGCTGCGTCCGGCCGCCGGATTTCCCCCGAGAACGCGACTTGGATGTGTGCGATCGTCTCGAAAATTTCCCGCCGTCCGTTCGTCGTACCGCAAATATAAATAATAACATATTATTATATACGGAGTTTACCTTTTCCATTTGTTTTTATTATAATATATTCAGTGGTGGATTTGGGGAGGGACGCAGGGGGACGGAGCTACTCTTCATTTTTTTCATGTTGAACAGCGTACCTACCCCTTAATTCGTTTATCAAGGAACGCGAGGAACGCAACGTTTGTTTCAATTTTTATATAAAATTTTTAAAAATTATAATTTATTTTTGAAAAAAATCTTGAAATTACGAAATGAATGTTTTCTGTCCTTATCACATAATTGGGTTTAGATAAAAAGCATGATATAAAATGTTGAATAGTTAGTTGATCTTATTAAATCATATTGGTATCATATTATATAGGTAATAAATAATCTTCATTATCCGTGAATGGCTAAAGCCTAAAAGGGTGGCGATATCAATGTGACACCGATAAACTTCATTTCGGTCTACATCTACAACTTCTTCGATTATTCATTTAAAAGGAAAAGTGTTAAATTATTTTGAAAGAGGAATACTTAAACTATGCTATCTTGAAAATATGTAACCTAACAATGATGTAAAAAAAAAATGTTGGATTTTTCTACTCATTGGTGTTCTATATAATAATCTAAAATGTCCCCTGGTTAAGAAACTTTGGATATGGGGTGTGGGGGACGAAGTCCTCCACGGCTTACTTTTTCTCTAATATGTCCCGGAACGCTGATTTTTTAACTAGGTTCAGAGTCCGTCCTTATTTTTTTTTCCAATTCAACCACTGAATATATTGTTTTTATCGTCACATCATTCATTGCGTACTACATAATATTATACCTACCCATATAGGAGGTGTAGGTACCTACATGGTTTTGATGGATCGGCCGGCCGGCGTGTGTGACCAACGAATTAATGAAAAAAAAAACAAAAAAAAAAAAAACATAATGAAAAAAACAAGGGTTTTTCCCTCGTGCGACCGAGCCGAACATCCTATATACGTAAGGTGACCATACGTCCCGTTTTGAACGGGGCCGTCCTGTTTTTTGTATTTCTGTCCCGTTGTCCTCTGGGGAATCTTCGGGAAAAAAAAATGTCCCGTTTTTAAAATGCAGACAAAAAAATAACGAAAATCAATTTTTCGTTGACGAAGTATCGTTTCAATTATATATATTTATATTTAATTCTTACGTGCGCGTGTGTGTATGGTCCGATTAATGACGGTAATGGCCGTAAACGGCATCGGGATTGTTCGGTGTGCCGGAATAGATAATAATAAGACAATAATCAAATATCAAAATGTATGGACGGCCGAAAAAACACAGATTAAAATGTCAGTTTTAAAAGCAATGTTGTTAACTTTAAAATATCGTGTCCTGAATTTTACTCTTTCCTGAGGTCATCGCCAGACTTATTAAAGCAAATTTGTTCGAATGAAAAATACACAAGTAATTAATTTTGTATATAATTATTCTTAAATGAAAAAAATGTTGTTTATAATAAAAATAAGTCACTTATTAATAAATGTAATAAATAAATTAAATTTGTTTGTCTTCTAAAAATAAAATACTACATAATTTTGCCAATAATTATTAAATTGTAAAAAAAGGGGGTTTATAATAAAAAAAATTATAATTTGTTTTTTTTTTTTTTATTTGCCCCGTTCTGGCTAAAAAAATATATGGTCACCTTATCATTTATATATACGCCACGCCGCGCGGAGAAACACGAAAATAAAACGGACTGGTCTGATTTTTTCACGAAGTATTAATTATAATGATATTATACGTATTACAGCTACCTACAAACTATATACTTAACGCAAGTCGGCATCGGAAATAACCATTTTTTTTCCATTTTGTTCGTCAACTTTTTGAGCGGTTCATTATACAATTTCGACATTTCGACGAGAACAAGTTGAATAATTTGTATTAAATGATTTTTATTACTTTCTTTCCTGTGTTTACTGTAACAGCTAGGTACAGTGCACACGCTTGTATAATATAATAGTAAGGGTTGGTATATTATTACATAGGTACCTATACTACAGTACTACACTATGATATATCGACGGTAGAAAATAATATTATTATTAATAAAAAATGTACAAACAAAACTGCACTCACCCTGTAAGATAACCGCAAACCAGAAAACCGAAACGAACAATGAGTCGTGTGCGCGGGATGTCTTCCTTTGTATTCCGCGGCGGCGTAATTATGTTATATAATTATGTAAACAGCGGTAACGGTATATCTAGGTAACCTGGGTAATGTTAATGTTACAATAAATATTATATTATCGGGACGTAGGTGGTGGTGTTCCTATGGCGGTGGTCGGGTCGACGACGGCGACGCGGCGTCGGTACGTCACACGGTCCAGCGCGGATCCATCAGGTGGTGCGTCGTATTCTGCGGCGGCCGGCCGCGGCGGTGGTGCGGTCTCACGGATAAACGGTCGACGGGGGGTGGGGGGGGGGGTGTTCGACGGGGGTGTGTGCGTGTATATATATATATGTGTGTGTAGGGGGTCGCGCACACACGCGCCTACAGGTACGCGCGACGGGGGTGGGGGGAGGACGGGGTGTCTGTGAAACGCGCGCTCGTATACACACAAACACACACACACTCGCGTGCAACACGCCACCACGGCCGATGCAAGTCGGCGTTTTTCGGAGCGGCAAACACGCGCGCGTACACGTACACGACTGACGCGACGTGCCGCCCGTACGCGAATGACATCGCCGCCCGCCCGCCGCCAGTAACCATAGATACGCGCGTTATTTTCGCGCACCGGCCGGCCGCGCCGCGTGTGCGCGCTCGTGCCGCCCGACTTGTTGATGTCTCGTGGTGGCGGCGGCGGCGGCGGCGGCGGCGGCGGCGTGCGTTTGTCTTGATTCGCCGCGGGGTTTCCCGGCCGCACGGGCCCTGTTCGGCGGTGGGCCCACCGGTTCGAAAATCACGCTCGCGTTCGGCGGTCCTTGATAAGCGCCGAAAAATACGTGCCAATTCCGTATACTAAAATCTTTGGAATAAAATTTGATAGGTACACTAGTCTAATACGTTATTATGGATACGTTGGATGGGGTTCTGTAGAAACGTTTCTCCAGCACCGCCCAAAATTTTTGTTCTTTGGCTCACAATGAACAAATTTCCAAATTTATACAAATTACATAGGTACCGTCACACTCGGGTCCGGTAGACGGGTCGAGGGTGTCCGGGGGGGTCTCCAACCGTGTCTCTAACCATGGCCTAGAGATCTGGCGATCGGTTGATGGAGAGGTCCGGGACGCCCACTGTTGGCCACAGCTGCTGACGGGTCCACTGGTCCTTGATCTCCGCCGTGTGGTACTGAACAAAGATTAGGAGAGGAGAATTGTGACATAACTTGTAAAAGTAGGGGTCAGGGAGAAGTAAGGCGGGTGGAAATGTAGTTCGACTGATACACCGCTAGTATAAAGCATATGGGTCACAGCACTACTAACGGTAGGATATTTCCGATTTCAAATCTCTTATTGGTATATAAGAGAAGGAGAAATCGGAAATAGGGTATCGATCGTCGTGCGTTTGCGTGGGGGACGACCTTGGGGTCTTTTCTAGGCCAGGCTTTTGCCTCTACTAGTGGGTTGAGTTATTGGATTTTTATTTTTGTTTTGGGGGTTATTTGAATTTGCTGTTGTTTGTTTTGGAAGTGGTTAGATGGGGGAAGAGACTCACATTCGATTGGGCGGAGCTTTGGGTGAGCGGTTTTTGGAGGGTAGGTAGGAGTTCGGAGACCGAAGTGCCTGATGTGATTATATGTGGAGTGTGAGTTCCTATGGAATAATGCTGAAGCTTGTTTATGAATGTTGTCTTTAATGCTAGGGAGACCTGCGGTGGAAAGCGTGAATTCATTGCGGACATAAGAAGGGAGACCGAGGATGGTATCGATCGTCGTGTGTGCGTTTGCGTGGGGGACGACCTTAAGGGTCTTATCTATGCCAGGCTTTTACCTCTACTAGTGGGATGAGTTATTTTATTGAGTTATAGGATGTTCATTTTGTTTTGGAGGTTGTTGGGAATTCGCTGTTTTTATTTGTTTATTGTAATTATTGGGAGTGGTTAGATGGGGGAAGAGACCCATTCGATTGGGCGGAGTTTTGGGTGAGCGGTTTTTGGGGGTAGGTAGGAGTTGGGAGTCCTAAGTTCCCGATATGATTATATCTGGAGTGTAAGTATCAATCGTCGTGTTGCGTTTGCGTGGGGGACGACCTTAAGGGTCTTATCTATGCCAGGCTTTTGCCTCTACTAGTGGGATGAGTTATTGATTGAGTTATAGGATGTTATAGTATCAATCGTTGTCAAATCTGCCAGTATATATCGCCTTGTGATGTAGCATGGTCTGTATGGCTGTGTCGATTTCGTTTTTCCATTTTCATTTGTATCTGTCCTCGATTTCTTCGGTCTGCTGTTTTGGTAACGTCGTAGGATGTAGTCGATGCCTTTAACGGCCTTTATATCGTATATTCGTTGCTCCTCGACCTTTATTATTCCTATTATCTGCTCTGCAATATTGGTCGTTTAAGTTGTTTTTAATAATCACGCGCTCTGTTGTTGTTTTTACTGGGCTATTGCTCGGTTTCTCTTTGACGGCTGCTTAATTTCGTCGATAGATCGCGCCACCAGTATGCCGCGTATCGATCTCGTACATCGATCGATTTTTCCGTATTCTGTGTTTAGCGGTTCATTGGGTTCGCCTGAACGAACCGTTATTTTGTCTTTTTTGTTTATCTGAATTGTCGGCCTCGGGCCGTTACAACTTTCTCACACCTTCATCTTCTGAAAGTAGATCCAAATAGGGACTACATAGTAGATCTTTCACGTCCTCTGCACGAGATGCGTGTTTGATCATAGCCTTATTTCTCGCCTGTTTTCGTTATAACATGGTCAAATGAAAATTGTATGTTCTGCCCTGTCTCTGGGCCCTGGGCAGTAGAGGCACACTTAAGGTCTACTGCCCTGCTCATCCTGAAAACGTATTCCTGAAAACGACCATATCCTGTGAGTTCTTGCACCAGGTGATAAGAGATTGATATCTGGTTTAGAAGTGAAAAATCTCAGAATGTTTGGTATAACAGTTTCTTAGTCCATGATGCTTTTGTTGTGTTTGTCCATCCGACTTGCCAGATTTTGATTGTGGATTCTCTCGCAATATTTTTTGCCTCTTTAATGGTTAGCATCTTTGCTATCATTATATCAATATTTCTCCTCTCCAGTGCTAATAGATCTACAGATGGTGTTCCTGTCAGTAGGATGGACGCCATGTCTGAGACCGAACTATAGAGCACAGTCTCACGTATATCCATAATTCTCTGATCATTGTTGAAAGCACTCCTTTTCCTTTCCGTTTTTAATTCGTTAATCAGCCACATGGAAGCTGCGTATAATAATTTTCTGTGAACTACGGCTAAGGACAACAGGATTCGGTTCCGCTGTGACGTGCCTCCTATATTGAACATTATTCCTGTTAACCCTCCAGTAGCTTTTATCACTCTCAGTGCCACCTTAGTCGTGTGCTGTCTAAACGTGAGTCTATTGTCAAATTCTACACCTCGATATCTAATCGATTGTCTGAATGTATATATTTTTAATTAATAAGAAACTCATGCTTTGATTTGATATAAGTACCTACTAAATATATATGTATACATAATTATAATTTTTAAATATCATGAAAATTTGTTTTAATAGTATACATAGTACATATTTATATCATTTATATGAAAAATTACTAATAATGTTTAAACAACTATATATTATATACCCTATTTTCTTTATACGAAATATAAATGATATAAATGTACCTATAAGTGTAGATATAAACCTATTTTTAAATAAAAGAACTTCAATAATATAATATTAAAATATTAACCAAATACCATAATAATATATAATTGATAAAATCGGTTATATTGTATTATTATATTAATGGGAACAATGATTATAAATGTTATACGAGCACCTAATGACAAAACCAATAATGTAGAGATATAATTTATTATTAGTCATCCCTATACCTACTTGTAATATTCCTATATTCCTGTATATGGTATATCAAAATATTTTATGAAAATGTAAAATTAAGAGTACGTATTTTCCAACAAGAACAATATTTTTAAATTTTAACCAGGCTTTTATAAATTGTAATAATATAATAATTTATATTCATACAATAATAATTTTTCTCACTTAAATTTTACTATGAGAGGTTGTAGGAAATACTAATGACGTGAACGATTTTCTAGAGTTATGGAGATGATTAGTGATTAGGGCTTGAAAAGTTGTATTTTTTGTATGTCAATTGAATATTAGATATTAAATAGGTATCTACACTACATAGCTATACTTATCGGTATTTATAACAGTAATGGATTTCCAGGACAGTTATTCAGTTATTTAGACTTAATGTTATTTAAAAAAGATTATTTATTATTGTATGAAAGTTTATGACTACCTAGTTAATAATTAAGGAGCCGTTTAATATTACGTCAGCACATTTTTGGCCTTTATAGACCCCCTCCAACAATTGTCAGCAAATGTTAGACCCCCCCATACTTTATTACGTCAGAATATGTCCCCTCTCTATTTAAAAAAATATAAGTTTCCGAATTTTATACGAATTACCTAATTAAGAATAATTGAATAATTTTGTTACATATTTTGATAAAAATAAGTACATAATATTTATGTACATGTTTAGATTTTTTTTATTACTGCTGACGTCAGCATGATTTCTAACCCTCTCTCCGTCCTCCTTATCAGCAAATATCAGCACACGACAGGCCTAGGTCTCCTCCTAGGTGCTTACGTAATCCTTGTACGCCACCTAATAATAATATTCAGTTTCTGCTACCCGTAAAATGTTAAGAGAACGAGAAACTTGTCGTACATTGATTCTCGTATACGAGAACCAAAACACCAAAAATGTAGTTTCTGCTACCCGTATACGAAAAACGTAAACATGTGTTAAATTTTGTTATCACAAAATGTATTATCATAATATTTTAGTACTGTTTGTAAACCGTTTTATTCGTTCTACTGTAATATACTATAGTAATATTGTAATATACTTGTCTATGATTTATTTTTTTATTTATTATTTAAATACCGCATAAAAGATTTTTGTTTTGACTTGATGTGCGATATTATTGTTTTGATACTATATTATAAGTATGGAACAAGAGTTAGTACACTTATTTCACTATATTTTACTATAATATTCAGTTATCACAATATTTTATTGGTTTTCGGGAAATTTACGATTAACAATATTGGAAAAAGAAATTATCACCAGAGCGCTGCTATAAACGGTTTTCTCACTGTACCGAGTGTGACTGTACCTATATACTTTTCCGGTGATCGCCGGTCGGATATATATATGCAATTATTCATATCAAAAATAAGTTTTATTATGTATTTATAACACATGTAAGTTACCTACATTATTCAATGGTATTATTATTGTATCTATATTATATTTTATTATTAATGTATATTATTATATTATTTATATGCGTAAAAGGCAAAGAAATAATTAATAACCAAAAATATTGGATACAATAAATTAAAATGTACCTATATTAATTTTATTTAATTAAATATTTAATAATAAAATAAATACAATATTAGTGTATTAATAATTAATAATAATATATAAAATATTATAAATTACATATACGCGTTTGCCTATTCGACCATTTTAAAACTTTTGTAAGTAAAAAACCTCCTCAAAATATATAAATTATATGACGTTTATAAATTATGTATGGTTGTCTTTCTCGTATACGAGAACGGCAAACACATTCCGGAAATACTGCGCACGCGCACTACTTACTACGGTCACGTGATTTTCTCGTACAAGGGAAACAAAATTACGGGTCGCAGAAATTCTCTAATAATAATATTAAAATTACGTTGTGCATACATATATCTATATAATGTTTATATATGTATGATAATATCTAAGTTTAACATACCTATAAAATATTATTGATAACTTTTTCAAAATTAACCTAACAAAAAATTTATATTGTGGTACATATATTTGGAATACAAAACAAGGTAGAGTGTATAGTAGTTTAACTTATCCACAATAGTTCAGTAATGAAGTACAATTGTTAATATATTGATAAAATAATTTTGCATTAATTTTCTTATGAAGTGAAATTTACTGCGAAATTATCTATCATTCTTCAATTCATAAATTTAAGCATTTAAACTTCATAAACTTAACTTTATCATATATTAATATTCCATAAAAAAAAAACAATATTTTTAACGCGTTATTTTAAAATAACGTGTAACTTAATTATAACTATACATAACGAATTCTATTTAGTGGTTCGTCAAAAATTCCCACTCAGTAAATGTATTAAAGTCCACTTTTTATAATATTTTAAATTATTTGCCATCTATGAAAACTTTCACGTTTACGTAAAATTAATATTATACGTAATTTAATTACTTTAATTATTAAGTTCCGGATTTATTATTAAATAATTAATTTTACTTATCATCTATGCTCAATAGTATATTATAAGGATTTATTTTTTCTTTGGTCATATATTTTATGTAAATCTAATGTATTGATCACAAATTTTATTTTGAAACACGGTTATTTCGTTTTTCGTATATCATTATTCATAATGTCTATTTTCGTTAATTTAAATGATTGGCAATAATTCATTTTTGTCGTGAGTATTAAGTTGGTATACTAGTTTCAATTTAAATAATATGTAACTGTGAAAATAGATAATACAATAATAATAATAATAATAATGTTTTACATATTTTACAATATTACATTTTATGTCGTGTTATAACGTACCTATATTATGTAATATTATGTTCGCTTATGATCAAAATATAATGTTAACTAAATGAAAAGCAGTAATAAGTTTACTATTAAACTAGGTCAATCTATCACTAAAATATCTTTGTTTAAAAGTCTGCTCGTATTATATAAGTCTGAGATTATATTTCTCGCGTGTGTGTAAAATGTACATGGACTACGGGCGTCATAATAAAGTCAAAGCTGTTGTGTTACCACATATCTTGTCACGGTGGTTTTTACCGATTTAAAGAAGTCAAGATAAATTGTTTTTGTAAACGGAAGTTCTTTTAGTTTGTCACGTTCAATGCAAAACAAATATGTACACGTTAATAGCTATATAGAACTAGCTACTTATTTTGTCAAAAAAATTTTAAATGTCTATAAAGAAAGCATTTGATAATGTTACCCATCTACTGTTTATGCGATATCAGTAATTGTTTGAGGTATTCTCATAATATGCATATATATTTGATTGAATGCTGATAATTATTTTAGAAATAGCTTAAAATAACAGACTATTTACATTAATTATTATTATTCAACTCGGTCTGTGTCTGTCTGTCTGTCTGTCTGTGTGTGTGTGTGTGTGTGTCCCTTCCTCTCTGTCTTTCTATTCTTATATGTATGTAAATTTAAATCTCAGTTGCAACTGAATGTGAAAATTTTCACATTCTTCCTACCCGTGTTAATCGCTTCCTCTAGTAATATAATCATCTTTTTCTTTCATATATATATTTTTTTTTTATGCCGGTTATTCTATTTCTCCGATATCATTCGCTCGTAATTTTTACTTTGCCCGTTTTTATAATCTTATTTAAGTAAGTATTTTCTATTCAATCTTATATACAGCTTAATATGTTTTTGTGTAATTTATGTAATTGGTGAGAGTCTTGGAATTTTTTCTATGGTATATCACAAAATAGTTTAAATGTCACATTTTGTCTCAGTAATGTTAATAATAATTAACAGTTATATGTGTTATTTATGTAGGTTTGTCGGCCGTTAATGGCGTGGAACGTTTGGAAGATTACAAAATCGTGCAACCCCAATGATAACGGTCAAAATTGATGGCTGGTGACTGAGAGTACAAATGGGGTGCACATGGGTTGCGCGTCTAGTTATAAAGACGTCTTCGAGTATCGTCACGGCACGATTGAAAAAAACAATATCGTCACATTGGGCAACCATCTTTTACGCGACCAAACAGGTAAATCCCACAGTTTTAAATTAGGTATTTATAATTAGGTGTATCCCAAAATAAATGTATAATATCTACCCATCTATACCAATGAATAAAATATTATTTTTGACTTTATTCAGTTTATAAAATATATACCTACCTGTTTTATTATAATATATAATGTAATTTTATTTATCTAACTATTTTCTATTGAAAATAAGCAATATTATAAATATGGAAAAAACTAATTTAGAATATTATGTTGCCCGTTTACTTAAAAATTAGTTTAATCCCTGTACGACCGTAGTATAGTACGAGTATATAGATTTATTGATGATATATTATGACCTAGAAATATTTAAAACATGAATGCGTAAGTTTTAGAACGGTGTTCACTAAATGCAATGTATATAATCATGACGGTTATTACTGATTATAAATGAGTACTATTAGAAATTGAACAGATGGAAGGATCTCTTAGTTTTGTACAATGATGTTTATTTTTGTTTTAATGGAAACAATTGTTGAAAAATAATCTCTTCGTGTAAAAGGAGTCAAATGGAAGAATATTAAGGTAAATAGTTCTTTTGATAGGTAGCAAATTATTTCTAGGTATAGGTGGTACGTACCTACTTTCAAAAGGTCAGGGCAGGTTTTGATTTTCTCAGTAGTTTTCTTAAGCGTAAAGAAAAACTAACGATTAAAACGAGAAATTGAAAAAAACAAATATATTTGTTATAGCTATTCTGGTTTATTATGTATTTATTACAGTGCTTTATTTTTAATTTTATTAATTATTGCTTCGCTCAGAAACCTTATATTTATAGAAATAATTTGTGTTATTTGATAACATATTTATATACATTAAAATGGTTATTTTTCTATTTTTTTTTTTTTCAGTTTGAATAGGATTTTAATTTTTAAGGCGAAAGAAAAATCTACCGAAAATGGTAGAAAACGAAAAAAACTAGCGTTCGTCAAAATGTACCTATACTACTTATGGTTCTTTCCTTATAATTATTTTTATAATATCAGGGTAAACTCAACACTTACCCAAATTAAAAAATTATCCATGGTCATGGATTGCTTACACTGCATTTATCAATTAAACTCTTTGTAAAAATATTTAAACATGATGGATATCAAATATGAAATTAATATTACTAATATTATTATTAAATATATATTTATATATAATTATGATTTAAAGTATAAGATTCCTGAATATTTCCAATAAAGGCAAAGTTAAAATAATACCTACTTATAGCATAATACACTATATAGGTTTAATATTAAATTAACAGATTTTGCATAAACATTTTTTTTAAATGTATATATTTTAAATGAAATTTGAATTATTCATAAGATACTCGATATGTAAATTTAGACTTTAATTATAGTTTAAATTTAATAATATTATTTATAGCAATTTAATTTTAATATTCATACTTTATAATTTACTTTTTCCGATTTAAACAGTTGTAGACTTATTTTGTTGAATAATTTATATATTTTATTAAAATGGTTTTAAAAAAATAATCATGATCTACATGCCAATAGACAATTTAAATGTAGTTAATAAAGTAAAGACAATCCTTGTTTTATAGATATTGTATTTTTAAACAATTGTAATTTAATATAGGTACACATATTATATCGTATAGTTATTGTAGTAGGTAATTTATATTATATATCATACATATTTATTTAGTTTAGTAAAGTGACATGCTATTGTACGTATTATCTTATAAAATGTATGCATTTTATAAATTATTTAAATATAATTAAAGAGTTGTGAAAATTATTTATAAACAAATTTTGAAATTTTTGACATAGTCGTTGTGAATGTTGGTTAAATGTTTTTAATTCAAAGAATCATACTAATATACTGACTTCTAATTTGTCTTGATTATGTATCTTATTTAACATAATATATTATTTACTAACACACATTTTTAAAAGAAAATATATACTGTTCATTTTATGATAATTTTAGATAAATAAATAAAATTAAATAAAAATAATTATCAATACTTTTTTTTATAATAAAAGAAAATAATTTTATAAAGATTCTAAACTAAATGTATGAAAATTATCCTTTGCCGGAACTCGTAGAAATAATCATACAATTAGTTTTGTCGAGATAAAACTAGGTAATTTATTTTTCAGTTTAAATTTTTCATTTATCTCTGTCGTAATCATCAATAAAATTTTAAATATGATATATTATTTTCATCTCATTATTAAAATAATCAACTATAATTTGTTTTTTTATTAAAAAAAACATGGTGTTGAAACCCGAAACGTCGTTAAAATTCACTACAAAAATGAGTAATATTCCTGTGTATTCCCTTAGGGAAATGATAAGAGAGTTAACACTTCTCCAATGAAAATCAGATATCGTGCGTAGATGAAGAGCTTATAGAACCTAATTAGAGTTTCGTTCGCGATCAGATACCATGTAGAAATAGGATATAACTCATCTATACATAGAGCTGGCTTATGGATATTATTATGTGATTAAGCATTTTATACACATTTTACATTCTACAGGAGATGGTCATTGTATAATCTCCATGACAAATTAGTCCTCGAAAAAGACGCAATTAGTAACCATGCCATGATTATTTCGACGAGGGAGAAGTAGCAATAGTAATGATAAGAACACACACAAAATTGTCGTATTATTAGTAGTTTTAGATAAAGCGTTGGGCGTAGTCAACAATTTTACAAAAAGATAATTCAATTAGAGGATCCTAAACTCAATAATTTTTTTTACAGTACAGAATTTTCATCTGTAGTCTGAGGTCATCATTAAGTTATACACTGGAAAGGATGCACTTTTTTTAAATTATTTTTATTATTTTTATATTTTAAACTACAAATAACGTGAAGAATGCACGTAATATTGTTTTATGGTATTTTTCACAATTTTAATAATTATTTCGAAAGAAATGATTATATGAACTATAATATTATAGTTATAATTAGTTCCAACGAAAAAATAATTATATATATAATATAGTTATTTGAGAATCTGGTAGGGGAAATATGGCCATTTGGACCATCGTGGATATTATTCGTATGCTAGAAATTTATTCGCATGGAAAAACTAACGTTAAATAAGTCTAATTGAAATAATTGGATTTGAAATATTTATTTTAGTAATATAATTAATTATATTACTATAATAAGCTAAATTTATTTTTATTTTTTAAGTATAACATTCAGTTATAATGATTATTAATTGTTGTAAACGAGGTACCTATATATTTTTTGATAATTTATGTGACTTTGAGATTATGTAGATTTGATAGATTTGTAAAATAGATTCTAATAATTAGAATAAAGAGAATTAAGAATGTAGAGTACTTAATTAAAAAAAAGTTTACTTAATTTAGGATCCACCAAAAAATTAAGAAGATCTCTTTTCCCCTTAATTGCAATCCAGGCTTAACCAGGTTTAACCCCAGTTAAAATAATATATTTTCTAAATATTTTTAACTGTTATCAATGTATAATATACCTATATAATACAATATAACTCACAGAACATAAAATAGGTATATACCCCGAAGACTTTCAATTTTAACGTTGAAATGGTGATGAAAACGTGGTGGCCAACGCATTGGGTAATAGTTTTTACATTACTACCACGCCAGTAACATATATATAATATATGTATATGTATATATATATTGCATTTATATATATATAAACTGTATATTGCATTTATATATATATAAACTATATATTATATATATATATATATATATATTGATTTCGAAATGGGCCAGTATATATTTATATTACATATGACCATACAGTATAGTTGATTCAGGGAGGCGTCCATGAGCAAACCCCATAGAGTTGTTTAGAACTTAATATTGAATTAATTATTTTTGCATTCTATAAATACTAGTTCACAAATGTCTTTATTTTTAATTTCAATTAAATTATTTATTAAAACCAATTGAAACTTATTTTTAATATTATAATATTTGTCTCAAATTAAATAAACAATAAGTAATAACTACGGATATGTTAGAAAAGCCCATTCTGCGAGCATGCTAAATTCCCAGTTTTTTTGCGTATTTGTTGGTTAATTCGATAATTAAAAACAATCAACTAATTTTATAAAAAAATTTCAAATAAATTGGTTATATTAATTTTTATACATAACTTTTTATAAATATCAAAATTCAATCAAAATTATATTGTGAATAACGCCTACCATACATTTATTATAACGAACACAAATTGTAAATATTTATATTGGTAATCATAGCAACGAATTGTTGGACGACGACACTCTTTGAGCGTATATATTTCCCCGTTTCTATCTACCTAGTAGCTAATCAAAAATGTCCTAAATATCTATTACAATTAACCAATAGGACATACGAACGACACAAACTGTATCCACACAAACCTACGTTTAGTACGTATAGAAACCTAAAAAATATATTGATATTAAATTTATTTTAGATTTATTGTTTTCATAAATCTCCAATTACCACATATATCTCAAAATCAGGTAGATGTTTAAATTAGTTAAAAAATAGTTAATATTTGATAAAATTAGGTAAAAATTTCAAATATAAAAAAATATTTTAAAGAAAACTTTAGTCAAATGATCTCATCATAAGGATATATAATGGGCCATAAAATAGATGTAATTATAATTGGACAAGTTATTCAATAGGTACTAGTAACTAAGTTAAATTATAATAATTAGGTACCTAAAGTTTTTCAAGTATATCAGATGTTATAACTTATAAGTTACTGCTAAAAAATACAGTCTGTTACCAGTATTACTATATATAAATAAATAAATAGATTTGTTCATATGTCAATAGAAACTCTCCCGCAGAATTTAAGAACGTTTCAGATGATATTTCGTTATTCATTACATTAAATTCGTTCGGATAATTATTAATAAGTAATAAATGTTGATAATATTACTTAATTCAAACGATATCAGGAAATGAGAATTGGACGTTTTTAATTTTAACTATTATTGTGCACCTATTATTACTATGAAATATAACTACTATTTTACTTACTGAATAATTATTTTATCCATAATCAAACTATAAATGTGTGTTTTTGGTATTTTTATCACTATAATCTTTATGGAATTTATTATATAATAGCAATATAAATATTTACATTTTAGTTTTACAAATTGTATACTTAAACATCATATTATTATTTTATTACATAATACAACATTAACATTTTAAATTATATAATAACTTCATAGAACACAATACTTTTAAGAATAAATAACATATATCACTCTATTGTTTTGTATAATATTTAGATTTAGATATAGAACATTTATAAAGATATTGAATTTTTCAACTGGCAAAAAATCAGACAGCTCTGGCACTAACTTTGGACATATTTTATTGTTTTCTCGCCATATAATGATTCGATGTATATATTATATTAACGGCGGTGCAATAAAAGCAGATGAAAAAATGGTTTCACTCTATGGTCTCGCCATTAAACTTCAATTTATTATAGCTAAAAAACTAATCTCTATATTAAGTTTTGATTATAAAATATAATTAAATTCTCTGAAAATATAAAATGTTAAGTATTCAAAAATAACTATTATCAAAAAATTAAAAATGGTTTCTTAACTATCTATATTCTTAAAATCGATTGTCTTATGTATTAAATGAATTGCCATGTGTATATATTATATCACATAATAATACGTGAAATAATAGTATACAAGTTGTTCGTTGTGAATTTCTGATGCAAGTAAAACAGCAAGATGACCTTGGACCAGGTAAATCACATTGACCGACTTCTTAAACGGTGGAAGAGAGAAAGATAAAAACATAATACACATAGATTACAAAAACAGTCACTATACGAATGAAAACGAAAACACGGAATGATGAAATAGGAACTGGATCATGAACTTTAATTGTTTTCTGGTACAACACTCGATGACTGTTGGCGTGATGAGATATTTTATTTTCAAAATTCGAATAGGTATAGGAATAAGTTTTTTAGATTTTATAAATAATGAAATGTTTATTATTATACTTATAGTAAAACAAATAGTTCAATATTAATATAGTCGTAATTTAGTACTTACACTACACATAATATCATGAACATATTTTATCATACATTTATCTATATGATATACAGATGTACTAAATTGTAGTTTATTTAAAATCATTCATTATCATAAAGCATCTGTCCGCTGATTTGATTTAAAACTTCGATACAATCAAAAATTGTTTTTTTTTTTTTTTTTTTTTATGTAGTATAATTTTAAATTTACATTTTTCGAGATAAATATACCTTGCAGTCGCAGTATTTTTTGCGACCTTTAAACTCTCATTCTATAGTAGCACTGATAAATACACGAATAACAGTTAACAGCTATAATAATCCTGATATATTTTAACATGAAAACGCTATTCCCATTATATTGTATTATATTTCAAATAAAATAAGATAATATTATATAACTTATCACTTTACTGCTGTTTATTATTAGTATAAGATGTTGCTAATGTGTGATGTTATATTATTGATATGATATAACTTTAAAACAAATTTTATTGTTTATAATTTTTCGTTTTATTTATTTATTTATTTTCATTGGAGTATATATTAATTAAAATACTTTTTATTGTTTGATTTGAATTACTCATTGCATAACACATATTACAATAATAGACTGTGTTTACACACACACACACACACACACACACACACACACACACACACACATATATATATATATATATATTCGATTGATTATTCGTTTGTATGTACATTAAATGCATTTGAAACGACTATAATAATAATATATTGTTTCTCGTATTTATAATTATTTTAGCGTAGAGTTAATGAACTAAAACTTAGTGACATAAGTTATAACATGGCTGAACTTTATTATAAGAAAATGTCATACAATATCGAATTTTGGGAGGTTACGCATAGGTAATTTTAAGTAAAATTTAAAAATCAAATAATTTTAAATAATAAAATATAAAATGTCTAAATATATTTTTAATGTAATTTACTAGCATCTACCGTTATACGCATGTCATATTATACGGTAATATTCTTATTTATATTACCTTCAATAAAACTTTTTGAATTTTTTTCACGATTTAAATGAAAATGTACGTAAAAAATGACTGTACTAAATAAAATATGAGAATTTTAACTATTTTTCGATATGTATGATATTTATATGTATAGATTTTTTATCGAAGTGTATATATTGAAAAACCTATCAAATCTGTGATTGAAAAACTTTACTCTTGAAAATTAAAAATTATTCAATTTAAAAAAACCATCACGCTTGGACAAACAAAATGTTCTGATCAATCAAATTTTGTTTAAATGACAACTCTATCATTACTAGAACGATAGCGATTGTAAACTTTTTTTTATCGGCGATGAAGTGTAAAACCGCCATTTTTAAACGTATGAAATTTTATTAAAATCTAAAATCTAAAAATTTAAAAATGTTTATATCCATAATATATATTTTAAAAGTGAATAATAATTATAACGAGTGGATCTCATGTTAGTATATAATATATATAATATACATATTATGTATTTTTAGTAGTTTTTATGTGTGTACCTAATTATAAAATGTTATTAAAAATAAAATTATTTATATTTATGTATCACGTCAAAAATATCGTAGAAAGCTGAAACGAAAAGTAAACAATTAAGAATAACAAGGGTACGATGACACTACCTATATTATAAATATTGTTGCCTATCATTTGTTCTTTTTTCGTATTTTTAAGATATTTGTGAACAGGCGCGTATAGAGAGGTGTTTTGGAGAGTTCCATTTTTGAAATACATGCAAGTACTACAAATATCAATACATTTTAGTATTTAAAAGGGACAAGAGAAAGATAGCAACTCTTAGAGCGTGCTAAATTACTGGTTTCTATACAATTAACTAATATTCCATAAAATATTTTATAATAAATTATTTTGAACTTTCTATATTAATGTATAAAAGTCTAGTCCCCAATAAAACAAATACAAATTGTGAATATTGATATTAGTAACCATGGCAACGAATTGTAAGGACAAACAGATGTATATATTAGAATAATTAATTGTAGAGACGGTCGATTGTCTGTACAGATTACTAGAGAATTGTTACTCTAGTAACATTTTACTATAGTAAGTATGACAATGAATTGATATGATAGACGGGGGATACATTGGGATGTTTCAAAAAAAATTCATAATTTCCGTGGAGAGGGGTCCAAATTCTAGGGATTTCACATTTACGTTCCTGCGGTCCATTTAAGTTGATATAAATTAGGAATGCTAATGTGTAGGATTTTAATTCAAAAATCATTTAGGCTGACACTTCTTCAATCGCTGAATTATTACAAGGGGGGAATAGTAGCGTATTTAGGAAGAGGGGGTTAATTGCCCTTGGAAACACGTTTTTAAGAGGCATAACATTTTTAAATGAATAATGTTGTGTAGTTTTAGGTGAAGATTGAAATGATTTTTTAGCTTCATAGATGTTTTTAGCTATTTTTCAAAACAATCTGATCTATAATTTTGTCCAAACAGAATTTGAAAAAATTAAAATAAATGATCTTTGTATTTTTATTTATTTTAATATCTAAATTATTTAAAGTATTGCATGAGGTGGCAGCAATATTATGTTTACTTATGGCCAAAAAATTCAATAGGTGCAAGGTAATTTCCTATGTGTGAAATAAATGACCATAATAGTTTTATGATAAATATATATTAATATAATGGTACCCAACAAAAACGGTACCCGTTTTAAACCTGTAGCACAAAATATTTTTTTTTTTCTTAATAGTCAAAGTTTTGAATATTTTTATAATTATTATTATAGATATAAAATATTTAATTTATCGTTTAATTTACAAATTTACAAATTTTTTATTACATAAATACATACTTATAATTATTGTTTACTATCCATTTTACATACATACATTATGTCAATCATCCCAATAACATTATGTTTACATAATAATTATTACTAATACCTATGTTTATTCTATTAGTTTGTCAAACAATGATAAAATTATAGTTAACTTAAAATAATATAATAATATATAATATAGACATCAGTTATAAACCATTAAAATAAATATAAAAAAATAGAAACTAGTGAGTGGAATTTGTTAGCAAAAATAAATTAATGCTTTTTATAAAACGATTTTAAACGGAGCTTAGAGAGCTTATATATGATATAACTATTACTATATAAAAAAAATACACGTTTTAATTTTATTTTATATTTTCACATATATTATTAATTTAGTAATATTTAAACTTCACGACTACTTTATTTAGAAATTGTGGGTTATAATAGGCTTAAGAGGACGTCATACATATATACTTATTTCTATTCGTCGTTATCAAAAAAGCTCTTTACTCTAAAATTCTTACTCGAATTTAATTAGAAATTTTGTTTCCAGAAAAAAATCAAAATGATAATATTAAGCCTTTATTTAAGTTTTTAACTTATTGATTTCTTATCGAACTAATATAACTTTTGTTTGTAATTATACGATCAAACTTTTTTTCGGTATGCATTTAATTTAAAGAAGATTATGCTACACCCACATTTATCTATATATATATATATATATATATATATCCAAAAGTCATTGTAGGAAATGTGTATATAGGTACCAGGGACTGGAACCGAACCTGAAAGAACATGTTTTTAAACCGGAACCGTTGAAAATGTTGGAAACCGGTATCGAACCTAACCTTTATTTTTTTTAAATAATGAACCTATGAATTATAAATGATCTCCCTCATCAGTTCCAAAATATAATTTTCGTAGAAAATAATTTATATTTGCGATTTTATTGTAATTTTTAGTTTAATCTATCATTACGATTATAATAATATATAAAGAAGCCAGAGTGTTAAATTCCCGGTTTCAATATATTGTATATTTCAGTTAATTTGTTACCTAGTTAATATAATAATCTTATATATAAAATAGGAAAATAAATGTAACGCTAACAGGAACTGCACTGATAAGTACTTCACTCAAACTTACAAGGACTTACTAGGAGTTGCACCCAGTAGATGTTGTACTCAAGATGGTATACTATAATTCCATATATAGTTTGAAAACAAATTGTATAACTTAATTTACTTATGTATAGAAATCTGAAAATAAAATGAAATTTATAAAAATTGTATTTATTAATATTGGTGACCAATGACCAATGGAAATGAATATTATTACTAATGACAGTCAGACATATAAAAAACACAGTTAGATTTCCCGGTTTCAGTTTCCCCAGTAAATATATGACTAACTAATTATTAGCAGCCAAGGAGGGTCGATTATTAAATCAACAATCTCTCTAGTAAATGTACAATAGTAACATTGACAACAATTGATAAGACAGACCCAACGGGGATATAAGGTATGTATGATTATTTTTAGAAACCTAAAACTTATATTTTTATTAATTTTTTATGAATATATAACGAAAACTGGACAATATTATAAATAAAATAAATGAAAACAACGTTTGCATTTTGTCTTAAATCTAATATGTTAAACCTATTAATCAACGTACTTTTTTTTATCATATTTACGAAATTTCCAATAAAGAAGTTACTCCAAGAACTGAAATTCACTATATATAATATCGAGCAATCCATCGATAGGTCAAGGTTCTTTTAAAAACACTTTCCCGAGTAAATGTAAAATCGAGACATTTGTTTTCTTAAAAAATATATAATTAGTGTGGAATATAATACGTTAATTCATTACCACGTTGCCACAAATAACAATAGTAATAAAACCGATAATTCTAACGTAAACGTAGTTAGACATTCTTTAGAATAATTATATCGTTTTACATGTAATTCACAAATCAGCTTTTTAAATAAATACATAAATAAAATAATAAATGTCATTATAGTTGCATTGTAATTATTCTAGTATTTGTTTGCGGTGGTAAGATTGTTAACATTTAAAATTAAAAATAAATAATCCGTAAAAGGATTAGCCGAGATCTGAATGAATTAGTCATTAGACTTTCACTATATTATTTTCATAATATATACTATATGTATCAACCAAATAAATGTGCTGAATAATCATGAAATGTAAATTTATAAATAGAGTATATAGCTAATTTGGATAAGATATAAGTCACAACGATATACATATTTCGTAGGAATATTTAGTGGTTTGGATGTATATTCTATATTCTATACCCATAACCCTAACCTGACGATGCAATTTATTCAGAACATATTGTTTCTCAAAGTTAGGTTATTTTTTTTTAAATATATAAATAACAATTATTTCTCAATTAATAATAAGTATATAATATATTTATTAAAATTTTAACGATTTTTTTATGTGTAAGTAAAATACTTTTTATCAAATTTCCCTAATATCCAATTAAAAATATTTGTAACACGTTGGCTGAGGCTTGGGTTGACCTTTGGTAGTTGTAGGCTGGTAAAAAAAAAAAACAAGAAAAAAAGCAAAAAAATAAAATAAAAAGTTATTTGCAGAAATGTCTTGCGTTTCCTTCTTACGTGAGAAGTGTATTCTCTCAAAAATCTGAGCCCCCCCCCCTTCTAAACAGGCCTGGCTGGTAATGTTAAATTTAAATAGGAATTTTAAAGTGGAAAAAAGTGGTCGACGTCAGCCTCAGAAGGGGATAGGTGCCTCAACTACCTGTCGACATCCGTATTAATGTTATACTTACGTGTTTAAATATATCGTTAATCTAGAATGGTAAAGTCCTTTCGTGGTATTTTTCAAATTCAATCAATGGTAATGTAGTATAAAACAACCTAGTATTTTTTGTAATAATAGACTTGTACTTTTTATTTTTCATTTTATAAACACGTCTGTCTCTTAAAACACTAAATAGATAGTATAAAACGGTAAATTAAAAAAAAAAACTTTTTAGAACACTTTCAATCTAAATAAATATTAATTTTAAAATTCTCCTTTACATATACTAGCGTGTATAGGGTGTGGACTTTTTTAGTTATGTAGTATATTTACAGTTATTTTAGTTATATTATACACATATTTCATTTATTATACATAATATCTACAAAATGAAAAACAATTATTTGATTATAAAATTGCTATACCTATTATTGTTTTTATTTTTATTTGATTACTAGTCGAATAAATATATTTTATAATATTAATTATATGACAATAAACATTCACTTTTTAAGGGGTTATGTATATGTAATTTTTATAGAATTTTAAAATAACTGAAAATCAAAGAATTTAAAAGTATTTCAATATATTTTAAAAATAGTTCAATGTCATTACAATTTATTATTGCTGTGTAATTACAATAATATATGATTTAAATTGAACTAAAAGTAAGAAAAATATTTGGAACTTCTTTCTTGGCTTATCTTCTAGAGATTGATCGAGTTATTTATTTTTTAATATTAAGAGGACGCTACACGCTCGTTTTTTGATATATAATATATTTTTTGTATATAAGACATTTGTTTAAAAAAAATTAAACTATAAAATTTTTTAAACATTTAAATATAATGTAAAATTGATCCCTCGTCTCTTCCCCTTTTTATTGTTGCGCAATAAATATATTTATTAACTAAACTACTTTTTATATTAATTACTATTATAATTTATATATTACTTTAATATTGATAACTTTTTAAAGCAATAAATTAAAAATCCTAAAAAATATTCACTTCAAAATGTCATCTTCATTTGATAATAAATATTTAAATATTAAATAAATAATCGATTAATCGTATAATTTCCAAACCCTAATTATGATCTATAAAACATAATATATAAGAATGCAAATTTGTAAGCAGGATAACTGGAAAAATTATCCATTAGAAGATGATGCTCCAAAATTATCACATTACTTTACTTAAATCAGTTCCATAACAAATTTGGAGGCTTTCCGTTGAGTTCAAGAGATTGTGGAAAATGGTAGACGCTAGATGTCACCAAATGTTCCGGATTAAAATTGTTGACGTTGATTAGTTTTTAATTAAATTTTATTAAATTTAGTGATCTTACCGACGATGTATCCTCGACAATTACTTCTCATTAATCTGTGTAAATAGCTGCAGATTCAGTCGCGTTAATAGAACAAACGTCTTTGTGATATTACTGTTATATCATTTATTATTGTCTATTAAAGTATGCTAAATACTACTATTATTTGGTTAACATTTGCTAATATCCAAAAAAACAACATTCTCTATTGGTATATAAATTCAAATTGTTAGTAAAATTAAGCATAAAGTAAAATCAAAATTATCAACAACTTTCAGGACTACATGTACTAAAAATTATTTATATAATATATATGTATAAATATATTTAATGTGACTCATTCTATATTTATTGTTAAATTATTTGGTTAATAAGGTAAAATAAAAATACGCCAAAGACATTAACTATGTTTCAGTGTAATACTTAACCACTTTTTTGTAAACACGAGGAATATTTCTATTTCGTTGACGATGTACTATCATTAAAAATGTTATAATACAGAAATTTACTAAAATGTATCGTACGTAATTTAAGGATGCTAAAGATAAATGGAAAATAAAAAATAATAATTAAATGTTTACGGATTTTAGAGAGAAACGTACTTATGCAAAAATATATAGTCAATAATAATTAAATATAATCAATTATTTCATTTAAATGTTTCAATTAAAAATAATTTAAATTGGTTAGATTTTGATTGATATGACTGACGAATTAAATTTATTAATGATACCTACTGAAATGATTATATGTTTATCGTTATATTGTACGCAAATTACAAACTTAATGAGATACTTGAATGTACTTCTGAAATGGGGTTATATATAATACGATTAAGCTATATAGTGGTCCCTACAGAATGTTGGGCCGTAGATAGGAAGATAAAACAGACAATGAGTATATCAGAGATAAGAATGTTGAGGTGGATGAGTGGAGTTACTAGAGAGGTTAAAATAAAGAATGAGTATACATATAAAAAGGTAGTATAGGAGTAGCTTCGATAGTAGAAAAAATGAGGGAGAATATATTAAGATGGCTCAGGTACGTATTAAGGATGGAAGATACTGAGGCAGTTAGATTAGTAAAGGAAATGTATGTTGGTGGAAAGATGGGGAGAGGATGATCGAAGGGACAAGAGGTGAAAGGATGTGATGGCGAGTGATATGAGGAAGGTGAGGGTAAATGAAGAAAGGAGATAGAGTTAAGTGGAAGTGTAGGACTAAGGTGGCCAACTCCAAATAGATGGGAGAGAAAGCAAAGGAAAAAAAAAGAAGATTTTAGTGTACAAAACCAGCTACGGCGATAGAAATATAGAAAAAAATTACGGTTAACCTACTAGGTAATAATTGAATTTCAATATATTTTTTCTCGTGATATTTATCATCTGGATTGAAACTTATATACAATATAACACATTTGGATATGATTTTAAATAGTATTAATCTCGTTGGCTGCCTGAGAGTCGAACTGAGAAACTAGTGCGCCGAAATACGCATTTCGACCACTGGACCACAACCGATCCCATAATTTTTAATGAAAGTTTCAATAAGCCAAGATTATATTTTATATTCCGCTTTACTTTATTACCTAAATATATACACCGAGTTGGAAGTTTCACTATTAGAGAATACATTATAAGCCATTTTATTTGTTATTTTCAGTTTAAGAAAAAACTATAAAATTTAAACCTAAATATACAACTAGAAGCAATAGTGTAAAAATGTAAATATATTTAATTACTGTTTGACAATAAATATCAATAATTATAAACTAGATATAACTAAATATACAACTAAGTAAAACTTCTAAAATTATAGCGGGGATGATTCATCTAGCACATAAAACTATTCTTTCTAAGCTAATATAGCATTGTTATTTATTGTAATTTTAAGTTCCGATATACCTGTATGTGCTTTTATTTCTATAAAATACAAATCATTGATTTTATAATGAACAATCTTATTGATAAAATTTAATTAAAACACCACAATTTAATATTTTATTATAATATTTATATTATATTTTTATACCTAACAATAATTGTTGTTTAGGACAACTTTCGGCAAAAACTTTATAACATATGATGATTTTATAACTTAAAGTTCGTGTAATGTTTGATATAAAATATACAAATAGGATGATTCTTTTAATGTGTGTTCATTGCTCACCTAATTTTTTTTTATGAATATTCATCTATTATTTTACAAACTTGAGATATTATACATGCAACTACAAATAAATAGTCCAAAACTGGGAAAAATAATTTCGTATTTTATCTTAATTTTTCTGTTATATTTTTTTACGTATAAAAAATTTACTGAGAAATCTAAAAATCTAAAATTAATGTATTTTTAGTATTCAACTTATTACTGAATCTTACCATTTTGTATTTTCATCTGATTATTATTATAATATTTTTCTGATTATTTTAATAATAATCAGATGAAAATACAAAATGGTAAGATTCAAGAAGTTGAATACTAAAAATACCTTAATTTTAGATTTTTAGATTTTTCAGTAGATTTTTTATCTATTTTATTTTATTTATTTATTTTATCTATTTTTTATCATTATTATTTTGCGATGTATACAAACATAGTATATACATTTCAACACAATTTCGTTTGTTAATAAATTTAAGACGCACACATAAAACATTGTATATAATAATATATATTTGGCCAAGTTATTCAATTTCCAAAACACACCCTACGTTGTACGCATGGTATTTAGCAAACATTCATACAATGTCTGTATTGTGAAATTTACACAAGTGGACCATATAAATAATAATTATTTTACGATTCTCATGAACACATGCTTCTCGTCAATAATATACGATTAGTTAAAACAATAATAATGATAATGATTATAACTAAAGACCCGATTTTCAATAAAATGCATGATGCTCTTTTCTACATTGTATACGTGCAATGTCAATGAGTTTTCATAAATCATTACTTGACCGATAAAATAACACAATTTTATAATGTTAGTTTCGTATATTTTGGGTTAGTGCATGTATCTACCTAATTTAAATGCAATTTTCTGCATATTATGGAAAAAATTTTTATTTAATCGCTAAAAATTAAAAAACGTGTATATGCTTAATTTAATTTCAAATTTGATTTCTTAATTGTATAGACAGTTTATTATTTAGACTATTATACTTAGCATATCTTTTTTTTTTTTTTTGATTGTAAAAGTTTATATAATATTGAAACTTATTTTTTTTCTAATAAACATTAAAACATTTTGTATACCTATTATGTTTGATTCATATTATTTTCATTATTTTCGTGTTTCTTTTTTTTTTTTGCTTTTTATCATTATATAAGTACTTATACTCAATTTAAAGCTAAACAAATATGATTAAATTTTATACTGAATATTTCGTATTGTTTCTTAGATATGTTTACCATTATAACTTATAAGTGCATATTTGCATGCGTATTTGATAACAATATTATAAGTACATGCAAATGCGGTCATTAGTTGAAAAATAATAAAATTGTTTAAATTTAAAGCTTATTTGTTTTAAATCTATATTGGTCATTTATTTTTATTTTTATGAACGCTTGTACTTTAGTATCATTTGTCAAAACGTCCACTTATTTTCTATATTTACCATGCATACACAATCTTGAACGTTTACACTGTATTATTATACTTCTCCATATCACCATTGATTATGACACGATAAGTATATAGGATAATTTAAATTTTACAATATAAAAAATTTCCTATATATAAATTCGAATTGAAGAAATATTAATCATACAACACACGAAAGTTCAAAGAGTAGATTATGCATTAAATAGATTAATCTATAAAATTATTCAAAATGTTCATAGGTACTTTTAAACGTTCTTTTAGAGATGGATTTTCGAGGTAAATTTAAAAAATCAAAAGATATATAATCACTTATGTACTTTATATACAAACATGGATGTATCGAACCATTATACATCTTTAAAACATACTTGCGCCCCATCTTAACTTACGCCTGTTCTGCTTGGGCCTCAAATATCTGCAATTCAAACTGGACCCTCATCGAAGCGATTCAAAATAACTCTCCGAAAAATCACAAACCTCCGCTCCTACATTAGTAACCACACCATAAGAAAATCCACCAACATGCCGTCCATCTTCGAATTCATACACTCAACCTCACTCAAACTTAAAAACTCCATAACCACATCCCATTTCCCCCACATTTCAGCAATATCGACCCGGCCAAGGCTTCTCGACGGTTACAAAAGAAACCGTCCACTATTCTTCTAAACATCTAAATTGTAAACTTCTAAAATCTAAAAACTCTTCATACCCACACCTCACAACTCGTGCAACATCCAACCCTCTGGTAAAAGCAAAAGCTTGAGACAGAAACCCCCCCCCCCCACAAAGCCATGCAATGCAATGCATCGAACCATTGAGCCCGTTCTACTTTTTTTGCAAACCATTTAGCACACTTAAAAATTTGATCAAAAAATTCGTCATTGACTCCAAAAAACAGCTAAAACGATTGAGCACAAAATAAAGTGCGACGTTACCGTAAATATGAAAAGTAACAAATTCTGCATAAACATATTTAAAAATATGAAAATTGAAAATTAGTTCCCTCTTTAGTTATAATGATTTCGAAGTCTCGCAAATTCAGAAAAAAAGCACTACCTATGTCTTTTAATACCTATGTATTTATTTATTTACCTACCTATGTAATTTTGTTATAATCGATTAACTATACATTATCATAATGGTTGTAATGAAATATGTGAATAATAAATTAGTGTATATATACATAAATAATCTCTATGTCAAAATATTTAAACAATTCATTCATTCAAATCATAAACGAATAATTAAAATATAATTGTGCATAAGTACCTACGTTAAGAATTATAATTGGTACAAATAAATATATAAAAATGTTATAGTATAATAACATATAAACAATTATATTCTAACTTAATATTTAATCTACCAAAAACGTGTTATATTTTCAAGGCGAAAACCTAAACTCTATTATAATTTGTACTATATTTGCATTTCCCGATAACCACGATTTTTACAAACTATAATTGTATTTTATTTTTAAATTATGCTGGAGATTTATTTTGACAGTAGGTATTTACTATGTACAAGTAATATTATAATATTTAACTTACTATATTTGGAACGTTGAACAATTAAGTATATTTATGTACGTATGATATTTTCGTAACATAATATTCGGTAAGAACTTTATACGATCTCACTTTGTCGCCAAACATTACGTAAAGATATTTTATAACTAAGTAATTTTAACATCAGCTAGTGACTTAAGGTTTTTAGAAATCGTATTATCTGGTATAGTTCGTGTGAGTGAGTTCAGAAGATAATAGACGACATAATACGATCATTGAAATACTCTAAAACGCTGTTAGGCAAATAGTATTGCCCTAAATATTGTACAATAGTGTTGCCACATACCCCAAAAAACAGCGGAAAGTTGGAAGATTTTATTGAAAATCAGGGAAATTTTGGACTATAAAAGTTTGTTAAAATACCTATAATTTAAAAATAATCAACATACCATTTATAAGTTCAAAAATAATAAGAACATATATATTATAAATAAGATATATATATATATATATTATGGATATATTTTATTATGATATTTGTGCATTTTAAATTCTCAGCATATAGCGAAATATTGGTTATAGAATGGTATGATTTTTCGAATAATAGGTGTTTAGTAGGAATTTTTTAGATAAAGAACTCTTTAATAGAATATCCGATTCTGTTGATACTATAAAGAGGCCATTTTTCTAGTAGTTTTTTTTTAACATAAAGGAACCCTATTAAAAATAAATAATAAAAAATTGTTATAGATCAGAAAATACAATGATTTATCTTTGCTTTCAAATCTAAATTAATAATACTACAGTATCCTAACCTTCAAGATCGATTGGACAATATGTACAACCAACTTTCTTCAACTACATATATTTGGACCATTTTTTAAATTATAAATTAGTATAAATCAATACATAAATAATTTAAAAGTTGCTTAAAAATTATATTTAAATTTATATTATGGTAAATTATGGCTGTTAATTTAAGTATGAGTAATTTGTCTATTAATCAACGATAAAATATACCTTAATATAGGTAGGTAATCGTAAATACAGTATAATATATTGGAATTTGTTTTGGGAAGTCGATCCGTAGCCGAGTCGTGAAGACGTGTTTTCAACGCATGAGGTCTTCGGTTCGATTCCCAGGCAGCAAATGGTATAGCCAACGAGATTTCCGTCGGTGACATCTAGTCTCTGGTGCAAGTCGACCATAGTAATTATTACTAAACCCATCCAATAATTTGGTAGCTATCAAGAACCATCTTCGACTTGACTAATATATGAAGGTTACACCTGAGTATTTTAGAGTTTTGGGATATAAAAGGATAAAAAAAACTGTTCATTTTATTGGAATTTGTTGTGGCAAACAAAACATTTTATTTTAATTTAAATTAAAAATTTTAATTTTTGTGGTATCCCTGAACAATTAAAATCGTTTTATAATAATAGTATAAGGTTTCTCATTTTCATTTGACTCGTGGAAGTTAACAGACATATTCTCTAAATGTACGTTTATGCGTGTAAATCGTCCGAATAAATATAGTTTATACTCTATTTTAATCTATAAAAGATATTTCTCGATTTTAAATATTTATATGAGAAAATCGTTGACTCGAAATTCCAATTGTACATTTGACATTTTTATGTAATTCGGTAGTCACCTTTTTAAAAATTTTAACACGACGTGTATAAATATATATTTTAGTACGTTACTTATAATTTTCATAATTTGGGTTGTAGTTATTCAGTACAATCAATTTCCACGCGATGTTTGAATAATTATTATTTTATATGGTTTTCGACAACAAGAACACGCACCCATAATATACTTTCACACTAAACCAAATATATCTATGATTTCAATAACAATATATATTAATTTAATAATATAGTTGTTAAAATACATCCAATAAAATGTTTGTTGATTTAGAAATAAAATATTTGTTAATTTAACAGTAAAATAACAAAATGTCTTATTGATTTAACAATATCGTTTATCAATGTCTTGGGTAAAATTATCCAATTGAATACCAATTTATTTGAATCAACAAATATTTTGTTAATTTAATTATAAATAATTTGTGTTCATTTCTTTCTTTCTTCTTCGTAGAACAAACATTTGTTAATCAAAATAGTATATTTAAACAGAATATTTTTCAATTTAATAACATATTTTATTATAATAATAAAATCTGTATTCATTTTACAAATTATTTTTATTAAATTATAACTTATATATTTTGTGAAATTTACAAAATGAATTTGTTATTGTAAACACATTTTTTATTAATTTAAAATTATATACGTTAAAATAATAAAAATGGTATTATTTTAACAAACATACGTTTGTTAAAATTTTATTATTGCATATTGTTAATTCTACCAATGATATTTGGTTTAGTGCAGCAATAATAATAATAATGATAATGTTATTGTTTATAAGGTACATGGTGGTGTATCTGGTGTTGAGCACGTGATGTACGTCAGTTGGTTGAGCTTAAAACAAAATGTGCATTCCTAATTCTGGACTTGATCCCCTAGAAACTCGCTTTTAGATTATTAAAGTATTTGTTGCTGTCCCGCCTTAGTCCCTGTAATCGCGAGTTAATACCGTTTTATTTTCGACGAACATGCTCAATTAATCGCTATTATAATGCAACAGCGAGGTATTTAATTTTTTCCCCCTGCTATTATAATACGTTGTATAATATACTCATTTGGGTTTCTCATCAAAATCCCAATGATAACAGGCAGAAGACGCATAGATTATAAACAATAATATGAACGTGTTTCATCCATATAATATTGCTATTTGCTTATCACATAATGCTTGAGCATTTTAATAGGCAGAAGAAGAAGACAGGAAGACAAAGTCCACTAAATTAATACAGGTATACCGTCCCTTTGTCCATTTATTGTCAAATAATATGAAACTGTACCAAAACGCATGCCATTTTTAAAAAGTAGATATATATTATTTGTCATGCAGATTGACAATCTGTAATCAAGTCTAGTTATGAAATCTAATTACGAAATATTTATAGACTATAACTGGCAATTAGATGTTTAACAAATATTATTAAACTAGAATAATTATTTACAGATTACAGAAATAAAGAATTTATTTTGTCCATACTATGAGGACACTACACACTCGTTTTTAAGGGGTTCTGTATAGGCAATTTTAAAGACTTTTAAGAAATATAAAAATCTAACAATTTAAAAATATTTAATTACATTTTATGAGTATGAGTAATTAAAAATTGGTCCGTGTCAGTTCCTCTTTTTACTATTGTGTAATTACGAAATATGCTTAAAAAAACATATTTACGTAAAACTGTTATGAGGACGCATTGTACCCGATTTTTAAGGGGTTTTGTATAGGCAATTTTTAAAATTTTAAGAAAAATGAAAATCCAACAATTCAATTATATTTTTGAAAGTAATTAAAAAATAGTCATGTGTCAGTACAATTTTTATTGTTTTATCGATCACGATATTCGTTAAAAATGCTTTATAATTACAACTGTATAATCGCAGAGTCAAATTGTATACATAATATGAAATATGAGAATAATTACTATGACGTAACATGGAGTTTTTTTCAATATCTAAAAGTTAAAATCTGTGGTTGATATTCGTGAAATTTAAAAATTTTTAAATTAGAAAATAAATTTAACTAATAAAACTTCACGGTACGGCATAGTAAATATCTCTCATCTTTCATATTTTGTATAAATGTTGGCTCTACGATTAATAAGAGAGAAATTGTAGTTACAAGACCGTTAACGTATTTTAATACCACTAAGATGAGTGCATAGCATCCTCTTAAGGGACTTCAAAGTACGTTCGTGACTGCCGTATTATATGTTAAAAACGGCTGTTTCTGATTCCATCAGATCGAGACGATGTTTAGTTCGATATATCAACTTTTAAGACATTTTTACATTGTATTAAGAATTTTTTGCATTGTAACGGTGGTAAATATTCAAACATTTGCTTAATTTTCTTAAATAATTTTCTATTTCAATGAAAAATATAAATTTTTTCGTAGTTGCAAAATAGATTTCGCATAAAAGCTCCACATATTCTTTTGATACGAGTTACTAATACTATTAATCATTTACGACTCAAACAAGTACAATACCGTCCAGCGAAAGGATAAGGATTTGCCTATATAATACTCCTTAATATACAGCAGTATCATGGCCCCTAATATGGAAATTAAAATAATTTTCAAGTTAAAATACCTATTATCGAATTGATAGAGGATATCATTTTGGAAAGAATCTCATTTCGATTCTTTAATTCATTAATTTAAAAAAGCGTTATTGTAGTTTTTAAAAGTGAATTTTTTACTTTTTTAAACTTTGATAACTATTTCTTTAATTATTTAATTATTTAATTATTTAATTATTTAACCCAATTGATATTCACTCTAAATTGTTGTCCTGTATCAATTTAATATTCAAGTAAAGGTATTCTAACTTCTAACAATAATTATTTTAAGAATCCGTTTTAATAGTTTTGCGTAAATATCATTTTACCACTAAAAATCGTCGGCGTAGCAAACTTTAAAGGTACCCGTACATTCGTTTATTGATGTATGTATATAAGAGAAAAGGGTTATAATTAAGATTTATAGTCTAATAATATGAACAAAATTGTTAAGATAATTTTAGGTAGTATTAGTTGGTTAATATGGGTATTAGTATTGAGACTATAAGATACAAAAAAAAAAAAAAAACCAGCACTATATTTTGTCTAGATAAATGAATTTACTTTTAAGCTACACATAATAATAAAGATAATTCGATTTGAACTTTTTAGTACATATATAAATTTTCCCAATGTAAAAGTAATTAACATAATATTTATTGTGAACTGTTAGCGATAATATTAATTGTGATCAATGCAAATAAGAAAATCATTTTAATCTTAAAACAATGAATTTGGAAAATTCCCTAAATAAGAAATATTTTCATCAAAGAATTTTAGATAATATATATTTCTCAATAAGATAAAAGATAAATTTAAATGATTTATGTATTGTTCTTAACACATATAACTGATAAGGGAAGAATAAAATAGACTAAATAAAATAAATAGAATAGTAAAAAATGGCTTATTGGCTATTATTCCAGAAACTCCATAACAATAATGCTATAGGTGCACTCCCAGTAAACTTGATTTAATTTATTAGATTTCAGATAAGTGAACGATAATTTGTTTTTGATTATGACATGAAAAATTTATTTTTTGTAGTACTTATTGACCTATGTAAATTCTTGAAAATATGTGGATTTGTTATTTTATTTTAGTGTTTAAAGTGTATTTTTGTTATGAACATTTTTTAAACTATTATTGTTTATTTGAAAGAAATTTATCGAAATAAAACTTGGTAAATGTACATGAAATAAGCGCTGAAGCAAGATTAGAAACGTATATTATAATAATATTAATCGGATTTATTTCAAATAGGCTATTTAATTACCGATAATTTTATTGGGACATCGTTATATCTGTCCACTAGTGTCCTTTAGGCTATACCAAAAGTCCAGTGAAAAAGTGTTTAAACATTCACTGTATCACATTATTACTGTGGCTATAAAATATATAATAGATTTGGACAGTATTTTTGTTTCCGATCCGATTTAAATTCGTTTCAAATGTCTATTGGAAACTTAAATAATGTACGTAAGACAACGTAAAACGAATAAAAATTTCCACCGATTTTCACTCTGGGTAGTGAAAATTAAATTAAAATTATAAATAAAACAGAAGAAATTAAATCAATTTCTGACGATTATTATGATAATTTTCGTGTAACAATATTTAGCTTCGTATATTGTATTGTATGAATTACAACTTTGTTTAAAAAAAAAAAATTTTCAAGTATAAAAATGTCCTTATAAAAATAAAAAATAATCGTTTTTTTCTTTTTACGGTGTTTTTTCAAATGACTATCAAAATTAAAATATTTTGATTTAGCATTTGAGGTTTTACATTTGTAATAGGTACCGGTATTATCGTTCTGGTACTATAAAATAAAATACAATTCTATAATTACTATATTGTGATAAAATCCCCATTTTCTACAATAATTTAATCATACACATACAGTATAGATATACCTATATAGGATAAATTAAATTTTTATTATTCAATAGAAAATTTCTAGAAAAATTATATAGGTACCTCATGTATATTATATATATTATATTACAATGTTTTGTATATAGTTTATTTGATTAATATTGTATAACTAAAATACCGACTAAAACCACAATGTTTATTCTATACTACTAACAATTATAACGATAATTTGTAGTTATCTGTAAGTAGTCCAGAGTAATTTGTTTTTCCTCAGAGTGGCTTAACGGGGTTTAAGCCATCGATGAATTTGATTTATGTTAAAAATAAACCGTTGAATTTGTAATATTTATTTTGATATTATTTAAACTGTGTAACTAAAAACTTTTCTGGCCTTCCTCCCGTCATACTAACGTAGTGTTAAATCGTTTATATGAATACATTTACACTTTAGTTCAAGTCCGTTAAATTAAGTATTATAATTATTTTTTTACCAACGAATAATAACATCGTTTTCCTATCTTCTTTTTTATTTTCAAGTCATCGGTAGGTACTTAGGACCGTAATATCTCGTTTTACATTCAACCCGTCATTCATTGTCTCCACTTGTCTTTCAAATATATTAGTTGCCTCCAGTCTGAAATTCCTTCTAACGCTTTCGCGTTCTCTTATACGAGAACTTTCCATTTAATTTTAGGACCCTTAAACAGGGGCATCTTCCGAGTTGCCCAGCGGCTCTATTCTGTAACTCAATACCGTTTTAACGAATTAATTCGATAAGTGCACCTTCTCATCGAAATTTCGTAAGCTTGTCGAATTTTGTTATCTACTTTGTGATTCTGTAAATTACTCTATCGATAGCTTGCGCTTGCAAAATATATTACACCCAAGTCGATAAGAAACCGACGGCTAACGACCATTTTCTGGGAGATTATAAGTGAAGTATAAACGTTATGTTTATAATTTTACGCATATTGTATCGATGTTACGAAATTTAAAAACTTTAGTATAGTACTATAATATTAATTATATTGTATTCAATAATGAATGTTCACTATCTATATTTAATAAAACTTTTATTTTGATTATTATAAAAATTATTTTAATATGAAGAGAGCGGCTTCTAACTCTATGTAGGTATCTACTTGTGTTATTAATAATAGACTACCTACTTGTACTTTTTATAAAACACGGGTTTTTCAATGTATTTATTCGTTTAACATAATATATAATATTATTAATTAAATGTCTCAATTTTTCCGAGTCTTTCTTCTGATAGACCTCCAAACCCAACTCCTAATCCAAAAAGTACAACGCCATAATTTAGAAAAAAATATTTATATAAACATTATACACTATGATATAATAATATTTATAACTCTTAGATAAACATTAATCATAAAAGTGAAATATAAGTTCGAGTTTGTGAACCAAATAATATGTAATAATGATAAAATTATAACATATTTTATAATTCGATAACGTTTACCGGCCAATTCTCACTGCCTGATACGATATCGGATATTTTCGATATCTTAACGATAATAATATTCGCTGTAAATCTATTACGGAATCACTCTATTGATAATTATTCGATAGTGGTCATTTTGTTATCTTACAATACAGCTACAGTGGTGTTATATATATTTTATCCAGCACTGTGAAAATTAGTGAGAATTCCTGAAAGTTGTTATTTTTTTCTTATTCTCATATATTTTATTGTGCATTTTTTTCTAGAACAAAAATAGTTTCCTCTTGTAAATTTGTTATAATAGCAAGATTCAATCTCCGTTTCTCCACACATAAAATAGGTAGTTAAAATGAAATGACTAATTATACAATCATTTTTTTTTTTTTTTTTATACACATTTTTATTAATTAACACAAATTAAACAGACAATCTCTCGTAAATATTTTTTTTCATTCAGCTTGCAAGAATAGGTACCTACATTTACCGGAATTATTACTTAATAGTGACTGAAAAATATAATGTATTCATGAGTAATAATCAATAATCTAATTACCTTTTTTGAATAGCTTGTGTTTTTATAATACCTACTAAAAGAAACGAGGGATCGACTATTGCCAATTTTCTAATACCTTATTGTATTTTGTTATAAGTTATAACAGAATCCATTATCATTTCATTTGTTTTAGAACAATCGCTTTACAGCAAGTATTATGAGGAGAGAACATTAAATCTATAATATATCATATAATGCCATGTAAGCAAATTTTAACGTGGCTTATTGGCATTTCACAATCTTTGACACAAATCACTTTGGTACATGACACCATATTATAATTAATTCATCGGCCTCTAAACAGTGATAAGTAGATCAATATAAGTGGAAACGGGGATGTAAATAATACCTACTTACTCAAATATATTTTACAATAATTAATAAATTACGATTTTTCACTCCCATAATCCTTGCGAAAATAAAATCATAATAAATATGGTTTTGTTTGTTGTAAGTTGATACTTATATATATATATATATATATATAGTTAATATAGTTATAAACTAGTTCAACAGAATATTTAAGTACAAACAAATTTATAATGTTATTTATGCTTAAAGTAATACGTTTATATCAAATAAAAAAAAAATAATAATAATAAATATAAATATTACATATATTTCATATAACCTATATCCGTAGACTAATCTTAACTACTACTAATTTCATATATGAAAATATGATAATTTTAAAAGTATAAATTTTTTTAGGGAATGTATTTTGTATAACATTCATATAGGTAACAAGTGGCACAATAGCATCTCCTCAGTATCCCCCTCCCCCACTTCAACTACTGTCTATAAATAATATTATGTAAACTAATAACTAATGTTATTGTATCTATTCCGTTCGCAAACATTATCAGCCACGTATAAACCTGTCAAAATAAAGAGCTCTGGAACAAAATATATCGATTTTTTTTTATTATTAACTACAAATTAGTTTTAAAAAAAAAAAACTCATCATAAATTAAACATTTTAGGATTTTATTTAAATTGCCAATACATTTTTAATGCTAAACTTTTTTTTTATTAAATATGTTTTAAAATGATAAAACAACAATTATCGTTATTTATTATTTTGATATTATAGTGATAAACAATTGTGCTAGGTAGGTATATATTTGTATTGGACGATATGATTTTTTAGGGTTCGTATAGGGAAAATGAAATGGTCAAACAGATTTTGTTTCAGATGGCTACTGTACCTATTAAAATATAAAGGATTGATACAATAATATATTATTACTATCTATCCAGGCCTCTGAGCTTATACGAGTAAGTGCACTACAAACTCAAAGCTAATAGGTATAATGGTACATAAATATTGACATTTGCAAATTTGAATGGGCTCTAGTCAAAAATACTGATCATCCAATTATTGGGATGGTGAAGGTGATTGTTGTGAAAAACACTACACGGGGACGATGACGGAAAATAAATATTTCAATAGGTCTGCCACGGCGGTTGATCGGTCGGACGGCAGTATAATATAGTCTCGATGACGGTTCATATAAATTATATAATATATAATAATATTATCACAACACTCGGTGGGTTCGAAAACAATAATATAATTGGATAAAGTTCCGAAAATGTAATATAAAACTATAATATACGTACGTATAGGTAATTGTTGGTTATTAAAATTGATAATTTTTTTGTCAAATGCGCTGTTGTAATAAACGTACTACATATTGAACTGATCGCACGAGAACAGAGTGTACCTATAGTAAATGATATTGTTCAAAGACGAAAAAATTATATATCTTTATTCTATACCTCTTGTATATTATGACGGAACAATAATTATTTATTAATTTTTTGGCACCCGATAAGTTAATAAAATTCACGGATAAGTATACTTTTTATATTTCGTGGGACCCTTTTTAATAAATATAAATAAATACCCAGTTTCTACAAAAGAACTTGTTTTTATTTAACAAATAAGTATTTCGAAAACAATGTTCTCATCTTCGGCGTTAAATAACTCTACAAGTAACTCAACACCAAAATACCCTTTTTAATGTTTGTCTATAAGTTTTTTGAAAAATTGCGGTGTATATAATATTATTATAGTTCGGAGACCCGTTAGGTAAGGTACTTAATTTTCTCGTGAGAATAATATGCAATTAGATTATTTATTGATTATAATATTCAAACTTTTAGTATACCTACGCGACTATACGTTTACATTCACATATTTCGAGTATTAAATACATACAACATCGCACATAGTAACCGTTAGTATAGGTAAATCCATGTAAATCCCGTAAGTATATACATTGTTGTATGGTCTTTCACAAAGGATAATAATCTAATATTCAACCCATTTACACTTTTATTAATAATATACTGAACCAAATATCATTGGTAGAATTAACAATACGCAATAATCAAATTTAAACAAACGGATATTTGTCGAAATAATACAGTTTTAATTATCTTAATGTATACATTTTTAAATTAATAAAAAAATGTGTTCACAATAACAAATTTATTTTGTAAATTTTCACTAACACTAGATTTTTATGCACTTAAAATTATTAAATATGCATGTAAATATGCATTTATAAAGTTAAATATACGTAAAAATAACGAAATATGCAGTATAAAATGTAATTAGTTTTGTTTAGCTTTAAATTCAGTAATAGTAGGTACATTAATGATAAAAAGAAAAAAAACACTAAAAATAATATAAAGCAAATATAATAATACACAAAAGTTTTAAAATTAAGTTTCAATAATATGTATAGTTTTAAAATCAAAAAAAGATAATATCTTAAGTATAATATACCAAATAATGAAATTTTTATACAATTAAGAAATCAAATTTGAAATTAAAATAAACTTATAATTTTTTTTATAATTTTTAGCGATTAAATAACATTTTATACACATAATATACAGAAAAAAGCATTTCAATTAAAGATATGCAATAATGCACAAAATATGGAAAAATATGCATTATAAAATGTCATTAAATTATCGTTCAAGTAATGATTTATAAAAACTCAATGACTACTGCATGTATTTGAGGCAGAATTAGAATGATGCATTTTATGCAAAATTCGGTCTTTAGTAATAACTTCGGTTCGGTTCGATTAGAGTTTGAATAAAAAATAATAAGTTCTGTTCAGTTCGGGATCGTTAAAATATAAATAAGCTCAATTTGTGTGATGGTCAACTTCAAAAGACTTGGTTCTTAACATAACTAAAAATAATTGATTTTTTTTTTTAACCATGGTTCTAATAATTCTATGATATTAAATAAAATCATTTTTTAACTATTATTTCGTTCTCATTTCCTTCTTTCTCAAATCGGTTGCTTTTTGTGCAATGTTATAGTCACCATTCTAATATTCACATACAAAGTTTGAATAATTTTTTATCTATGTTTCATTAAAAATAATTTTATTATTTAACTCTTAAAAACAATTACGAATGGTTGATCAATTGAAAAAAAATTATTGATATGCAATAGTCGACTGATATATTATATACCTACATTAAAATATCTCTGGCATATAAAGAATAAATACTAAGTTAAAAAATAACATAAAAATGGAATTTAAATTTAAAACTCAATGACATATATAATATATATATTTCTGATGTATACTAGATAATATTTATTATGCTGTACTAGAATAATATATTATATTCTGTGGAATTTTCGAGTTTCTAGAACCATTATTTTCGGAAAATAAATAACTATAAAGTTTATAATCTCTCTTACACTTTTTCCACTCCTTGTTCTTTTATCTTTCATCTATGGTAGGAAACGAAATTTAGTTGCTGATAGTATACTAATACTAGTAGACTATAGCATATAAATATTAAAAACACGCAGGTAACTCTCCAAATGAATGTTTATAGATTTTTTAATTTATAAACGAATAAATCGTATTAATCATTAATCGTAAAATTAAGAAATCGCTCTTAAAACCAAAAAATGACTAAATATGCAAAAGTGTGCACCGTGCCTACACGTTTGACGTTTTTTTCGTGGCGTCTTAAAATTAATTTTTAGCTCACTCGGCGATGAATCTAATACAGCCCAAACAAAAAGCGTGCAAATTCAATAACTTTCGAGTCCTGTTGATTACCGCATTAATCGGTGCAAGCACTGCGCCGATTCTCAGCAGATTTAAAGGGCAGGGCACACTATATACCCGTCCAACACGGTCGGTGAAACCTAAAATTCTAATGGATATAGGAAAAATTATTTTATAAATAAAAAATAAAAAATTCTACCGTTTAATTTCTGTACATAATCGTTAATGAGACAACCCGATACTCTCTATTTGGTTAGACTAGTCGGCCCGTCTCTGGTTTGGAATGAAATTGAGATCGTGTTAAGGTCGTGTCAAGGAATCCCACTATAGTGTTCAGAGTGGAACATTCATTTCGGATACTAATACTATTATCCCGGGAATTCCCGGTACTACAAGGGATTTCACGTTATGTTCATCTATTACTATAATGGTCAAAAAGACCTTCCGTATATTAAGACGTACGTGTTCGCGTAGGACCGTTTGATGTACAGCTATTATTTATTAACGTTTTATATACCCGATGATTTTCTTGATATTCATTTGAGTTTATGTGACTTTTTGATTACGTCCCGAAAACCTCGTCGTGACGTTTTATATGGAAATTTACGTTACCTGTGTTATTCGTTTATAGTACCTATAGGTAAATACCTGATATTAATTTATGGACCACATTCTGTAATGGAATTTCGCCAAATCGATATTGCAAGTGTATTACCCGATTGATTTTGTTTAATATGTTATACATAATAATTTATAACGAGTATTGAAATCGCACTGCAAAAGTATATCATACAAATACGTCGTATTGTCACGAAATAAGTATTGTTAAAGATTTTTGTCGTACAGAAGTATAGAATTATTACTTGTAGACCGTTGCAGAAAGCTAATATTTATTAAAAAGTTTAGAACATATTTCAATACCCGTTCTAACCGAAATCCAAACCAGGACTCTTATTTCGTTTTTTTTTAAAGAACCATAACTCTATCGGACCAATAAAACGTTCCAAAATGGTTCCAAACTGGTTAACAATTTTAAATTTTTTGGTTAAATTTACCTATACATAACTACTTAAAAAGCGGCTTAAAATAAAATAATGGTATATTATACAGAGTAAAAAGTTGATGAAATTATTAACTGAAAATAAGCTTAAAAATATGTTACCTATACATATTTTATAAAATAAACAATTTTATTAAAAATTAGAGATTATTTAAAATAATTATATTAACTTAATTAACGACGGAAAGTTTAATGGAAAATACTTCTTGCTAGTGGCGAACTAAACAGTCGTTTAGTTGGTAAATGTCGGTGGCTTTCCAGAACGATATTTTGTGGCCTCAAAAATTAATTAATAGGATTAATTTTTTAAATATTCTCCCATAAAGTAAGCACATATATATAGCAGTGATTTTAATCGATAGATTGTATAATATATATATATATATAAAGTCTATATAGTTTGTTGTACTTTACACAGTTTTTAAACTTTTATTATATTTTCATGACAATATAGTATACAAAAAAAAAAAAAAAACAATAATAATAAAAAAGCAATTATGAGATCGGGGTACTGAATATTTAAAAATAGAGTATCCTATTATTTTTTTTGAAGGAAATTTAATTTAATTTAAATTCTCTAATTCTCTGTTTACGTCATGCATAAAATAAACAGTAAAATGAGTTTTTATGGGAGGGACGGCTCTTATATGATTTTGCTGACTGCATCATGTAAATCTTAAATCTACCGGACATCACTGAATTTTGTTGTATACACAACATACCGCCAAAGTAATATGAGGTGTTACCTGGCATATTGTTTGAAACCGTTGTATATTATCAAACAAATGATTTTGCTAATAAGATTAGAGCTAACATTTTTTTTTTATTTTCGCCATTAAAATATATTAGTATCTACCTATACATTTTACCATATTTACTCGTATTATAATTGGATATTTTTCTAACACTCTCATAACACTAGTCACTAAACATTACATTATACAATTTTCCTTACCTCAAATTCCCAAATAGTAAATAGTTCATAATTTGTTAGTTATTGATAAAAGTTATCCTAATCAAAATTACTGTTTTTCTACACTTACATACTGTATAATGAACTGGCGTGCACAATATCATAATTCATTACCATTATATTACCTATGTCATTATTTTAAATTCTCTAAAAATGTTTGTGGTTCTAGTATTCTAGTATATGAACACATTTTGGCAAAAGACCTAAAAGGTCACCGCTCTCCTTGTAATATTTTTCCTAAGGTACCTACTAAGGTGGTTTGGTGCCAAATTCGGTGCACGAATATCATCACTGGCTTAGAAGTTTTTGCAGACCTTATGAACTGGATTTCTATTTTATTTATTATGTTATTATTAAAAACCATCGCAACGTTCAACGTAGATATCTCAAACAACGATGTACTCGTTAAAATATTTTGCAACTGAAATGTCATATGTCCAAATTGACGCGCTCTGAAATACTTGTAAATATAAATGACGTTGAATCTTACGAGGATAGGTAATTTAGGGATATTTTAGGCAAAATAAAAATTTAACAATTGAAAAATGTCGTTATTTATAATTTTGTTTTTTTTATTTATAACTCTAAGGCGTTTTTAAGTTGATAAAATTAAGAAATTCTAATGCCAGTTTTTCAATGAAAATGTCTACATATACATCCTCTTATTATTTGTAATAATGTAAAATTTTAACATACATTTTAAAAAAATATTTCAAATGCCAAAGATAGCAATTATTTAATTAACTAAACGATTAAATTATTTAAATTTTATTATTTATAATATATACAAATTAATGATAAAAAAATGTAATATTACAGAATGAAAATATGATTTATGAGTTTTAATTTAAATTTAATTTTTGTTTTAGCCAATACGGATGTATGGAATACAAGACATTCAGTGAGGAACAACGGCATACCTGGGAACAGGGTGAGTATTTTATTTTTAGTAAAAATCAATTACATCTGTAGAAATAAAAATGGTTTTTCAACAAAATAATTATTAATTTTGTAATATTTAAGAGTAATATTTAAGGTTATTGTCGATTTTCAGTGGTTAAAATATAGTCACCCAATTCAAATAAAAATGTGTTAAAAATAATTATAGAGTTATATCACATTTTGTACAATTTATAGAACGTTTAAGTTACCCCCTCCGGTCACTATAATAAACCATAAGAATAATTGGATTAGAATTTAAATATATTAAAAATCGTATAAAATATGATTTTGATATTTAAATGAAATACTAAATTTTTGTACCTTATAAATAAATAATCAATAAAGAATAATTAAGACTACTCAGCAAAAAAAAATTAATATCATAGGTAATAATAATTATTTATATCAGTCATTTATAAGACCATGAATAAACTGTAACACTCTTACACTCCCATTCCTTCTTGAATCAGGTCAGAGCATTGTGTTCTTATCTTGGTATACTTTATTATACAAAACTTTATTAAATACACTGATCTATTTTTGTTCGCTTAGTTTTGGAAAAAAAGACAAAAAACTTTTCAATAATATTGTATTAGGTATATTTCATAATTATTTTTTATGGGTTAGTTTTTAGTAGGTTAGGTTATGTTATCGACTACCATTGAATAATTACATATAAATATACCATGCAATGATAAATAATAGAAATGCCTAAATATCTCAAATGGAGCCAGAATTCTAATAGTAATGAATTCCTAATAACAGAATGATCTGTGGTACTGCTTTTTTTATTCCATGATATTTGTTATTCTCATATCAATTTATTGTTATCACATATAATTGGTAAATTTCAATCGGTATAATCTGCGATAATGTTTGAATATACATACGTAATCGGAATTGTACGTACATAAATGCTCGAGTAATAGTATACGATTAACAGGCACGGATAAGGTAGGGAAACTTTTTGAATCGCCGCAGCACATTTAATAACATCCAGAACAGTCTTAAACTATTGGAAAAATGTGTTGTACAATAAGGTATATAACATATTAAAAGTCTCATTTTTGAGTATTCCAAAACCGAATTTTGGATTGCTCATAACTCAAGAGGAAGTGGACCTAGCATCTTGCGGTTTTTTCTACTCCCTCTTTTGCTTAAAGCCCGTTTACATTGGTGCCCATTAGGGAAGCAGGGGAGGGATATAGCCCCATTTGGAGAATATCAAAAAAAGAGAATTTAGTGTGTTATATACCGGAGTATATAACATACTTTGACATCAGTCCGAATCCGATCCATGCACCTATCTTCTTCCACAACTAGTTTTGCCCAAAAGGTCGAATGTAAGTAGATTTAATCAATTTGTTATTTTTCCGCTCACAATAGATAGCCCCGGGATGTGGCGAAAAATTAAAGACCGGGAAGTGTTGAAAAAGTACTGACTGTTATGAGCTAAATAAGAATAAATTGATTGAACTGTTTTGGAAAGCTCATAGCCGCTCTCAATACAATCTAGATTACTTTACGGACTGTTTGTTTTCCTAGAGATGACCGAAGCCATATGAATATATAAACAGTCACAGCTGCGAGTTCCGCTACTCGGAATGCATACATTATTATTATTATTATTATTATTATTATTATTTCGATTTTATTCAGTGTTTTGGTTATGGGTCCATCGGTCGTCCGTATACCCTGCAGAAGTCCAACCACAATGTAATAAAATAAATATTGTCTCTACAATAACTATTATTATTTGAATGAATAAACCATAGAGTATATACAGACGCTTTTGCATAATATACTCGTATGCATAGCAATATAAAGTAATCAAAACAGCGAATTACAGTGTGACCATATATGAGGGAGTGAAATACTTTATTCACTTTGTTTGAAGTTACACTAATTTTTATCAATAATTACCTATTTTTCCCGATAACAATTTAATTAAGGTATAAACAGGATAGGAAATACAATACAATATTTTTTTTTTGCACATGTTTATCCTGTAAATTGACGTTATCCATACATCTAATTTTTATGCCTATAGCCACCCCCTGGAATAAACCAAGTACGCCATCTATTGAACCACACCGCTATTAATTCACATATTTCCATATTTTCCATTGAAGTAGGCTATCTATTCTATAATTAATTAATGCTACTACCTACAATATATTATATATTATATAGTCTACATTATATAAATGTTTTCAATATTGTTTTAATCTATTATTGATTTATATATTTATAAACAATCATTATTCATTATAATTCGTTTATACCATACAGTATCCATACAGTTTGTATTATTTTTGTACAGTTATTTACATTATAGTCTATGAAATATTTATAAAAAGAAAACAATATAAAATATATTAATCCATAAAAAAGTATAAATACACATGACCCTTATTATAATTGTATATACTGAAAAATAAAGAAAAACACAATTATATTGTTAGTTTTGTATTTAATTACTAATAATTTTATATTATCTACACATTTTGAACGTATTATTATTGTACTATTTCGTATGTGTAATATATAGTTCCACAAAGCATGTGAAATTTAATAAATGAACGGATAATTTTATATCTTTATCTGTTGATATATGTACGTATATTGTAACCATAGATAATAAAAACACATGTATGATCAAATGAAAATGAACCAATAAGAGAGAAAGTAAAAGAGAGAGAGAGAGAGAGAGAGAGATCCAAATCATTTATCGAATGAAACCAATTTTATAAAACAAATTTATGAAACCAATATTGTACCTATAACAAATTATCAGACCGATAACAAATGAAATTAGTTAAAAACAACCTAAAAATATTTAATGAGTATATTATATTGGCTTATATTCGGAAAATCGAAATACACTTTTATTTTTTTAAAGTGTTTATAGATTATATTGTGGGTGTTATTGTTTTATCTAAAAATACGACCTTTCATTGGTGAATGGTTTAATATTACCTTTATTTACATAAACAAACTATACGTATACAATATTTAGAAGTAACTGACATAATATTATGACATATTATGGAAATATAGCTTAACATAAATATTATGTTGTTTAAATTGTTATAACTACGTGATAATTAAATTTAAATTTTAAGTGATTTAGTTACTTTATGAATTTCAAAACACTATAGGTAATTAAATTTCGAAACTTCATATATTTAGCCACAGATACACGGGGACTTACTATACGTGCTACTTGGCAAACATTATATTCCAATTTACATATTGTTTGATAATTAGTTTTTAAATAAATTAGACTTTTATTTGCCAATATGTGAAGTAAATAAAAATTTTTAAAATCCAAAAAGTAAGTTTTATATCTAAATATTTAAAAAAATTATAAAATCTTTCATAAAATATACTACATAACAAAATGGAATAAAAATATATATATTTTACTATAAAACATATAACCTGAATAAAATTTTGACTTTTCATATATTCATACGTGTAGTTAAACAAGTTAAATAAGTTTTCGCACTTTTTAAACAAAACTTGTCTATATATAATATTTATATAATCATTGTCATATAGATAAGTATGTTTAGATTAAAAAATGAATATCTAGATACAGATAAAAACGACGGCAAATGCATTTATCTAGACACTTTTATAAATAAAATAAAATATAATAATATATTTTTATCTAGATAAATCTATCTAGATAATTTTAAATATTTCACCACCAATAATAATTTTATTGTTGAAATAACTTTTAATTGAGAACTTTAATTGAGAATGTTATAAATAAAAGTTTTTTAAAATAATTGCCCTAATTAGGTACCTACTTATTTATATTTTCATAGAATAAAATAAATAGGTTTAAATACAAAGTGTAGATGATTAACACTGTAATAAGTACATTTATGCACAATTACATTTGTAATGTGTAAATAATGTATTTTAGATTCTGAGCAAAGCAAAAAATGTATTGATCCTACGATGATGCATTTTTTTTTTTTTTTATGTATACCCAAAAATTTTATAAGAAAAAGTGCTCCAATCATTACTAGTAGCACTATTTTCTGGTAGCAAATTGCATTTAGTTGGTACTTTAAAGAGATAATTTATCGATTGTTAATTTTTTCGATAAATACGTAAGAAAAAGCTATAAAAAATTAGCATCGATTGTGGTAAAATTCTTCTCCAAAAGCTCCGAAAATATTAATGCTAGTAGCATGAAATATTCATCACAAACATATATAATTATGTAAAATATTAATACAAACAATTTTCAAACATTTTTATCCATTTCTAGACTATTTATAGCAATATGAAAATTTGAGACGTTTAATTCATAATAAGCTTAATTTTAATTTTCAGACCTGAAAATTTATTAAAGTGTTCAGAGTACAAGAAATTTTAAACATTTATTTTTATATTTAATTTTTCGACATTTCGAATTTCGGAGAAATAATGGATCTTTAAATTTGAAGTTTTCACCAAATACGTACATTATATACGCATATTAAGAAGGCAAAATAATTTTGGAATTTTTTTCCCAATTTCAAGCTATTTTATTATTTATTATTTTCAATTTTTTGTATTAATTATATTGTATATTATCATATTATTAGTATAACCTACAGTAATTGTCAAGTATATCCACTGAAGCTTCGCTCAGAATCATATTTTTTAGAAATAAATGATTATTTGCTTTCAAATTTATTATATCCATCATTATTATCCTACCCAACGTGCGAAGTGATTTCCGCCTTTTTCATTTATTATACTAACTTCTAACTTACTTTAAAATTAATTTTATATTTATATTATGTGTTTTGCTTTTTAACTGATTTCGAACAGATGTGCTATTTAATGTTTCTTGAAGCTTATGTTTTCAGTAGGTATGCAAGGACTAAAATAATATTATTAACAGTTGTTTTTTTTTATAAAAAAATATACCTTATATTATAACCTTTTGTATAGATTTTAGAATAATATTTAACCCAAGTTGTTGAATTATGCATTTCACCATATAGGTTTATTTTAAAAACATATAAATATTTTTAATATCCAAACATAGGTATTTAATATTAATTATTTATTACTACCCAATGAAAATGAAATTTAGGGTTTGAAATGTGATTAATATTTTAGACGGTATTAGAGTCTTAAATTTTTCTCCAGAGGGGCACTATATTTGTACTGAGTTTTCAATTTCCCTTGTGGATTTTTGATAATACCTATATTTTTTTTCTCCCCCAGGAATCACATAAAGTCCTTTCTTCACTGCATTGGTATCGCAATCACATACCTGTAGATAAAACTCATGTTATCTTCTTTTTTCATAAACTTTACTAGTATGGGATATGACTTATTTCAAACAACAACATTTATATACAACTGTATTCTATTAAATACAATAAGAAATGGACAAACGGTCTTATATAAAAATATAAAAATAACAGAGTATATTATGAACAACTTAAATGAACTGTATTATTTCTTTGTATCAATTGAAGAAATATTTAATATACGTATATTATATTATAATTAATGTATACATAATGTTTTTAAAATAATTATATTTTCAACTTATAATGATTAAAATGTATTTTATGTATAATATATGTATATTGTATACAATTTATGCATGTTTCAAATTTTCTACATAATATTATAACAAGTTTGTATTGACAATCACAGACATAACGAAAGCAAAATATAATCTAAACTATAAATTTACTACTCAATTTTGAAGACAACTTTATTTAATATTTAAAAAAGTATGTTTCAATTACATAAAAATCTTTCCAAAATAAAATCATATGTGCCTATCGTGGATAGCCTGAAGAAATATTTACTAGGGGAGAGAGAGTGTCCAAAACACCCGCAAAATATTCAGAGCAATTTTTAGTTTGCCGAATAAATTCGATCCGAAATACTCCTTTAAAACGTGTAAATAACCGAAAAATCCTTTTTTTTTTGCCCAACTGCACTTAATTTTATCGACTGTTGTTTGGGGAGGGGGGGGTATCCTGTAAATCCATCCTTGGTGCCTATATATTATAATCTACATTTTGAATCAATTTTAAACTAATTTTTCATAAATCAAATAGACTAAATTGTTTAATAGAACTTAAATACTCACGTAAGTTACAGGTACGGTTTAGATAGTCTATATGGATAGATATATATATGGATATGTTATCTCTATGGATTACTCCCGGTAAAATACTGATAACTCAATAATTTAAAAGTCACACGTTGTAGGTATATCATTTATTGTTCACAAAATATACTATATTATGCAAAATATATTTATATAATCAGTGGCGCACACAGAGAAGTACAGGGGTGTTAGTCGACACCCCTATTATAATAGATGGTGAGTGGTAGACTAATATTATTCCAATGTTTTGTTGATAAACAATAAAATAATCTATTATGAACATTATTTAAATTTTCAAAATTGATTACAAAAATTGTTTGGGTACATATTTTAATAGGTGGTGGATATGTTGTAAAATTGTGCTGACACCCCTTGCGGAAAATGCGTGTGCGCCACTGTATATAATGCATACAAATACAAGTACCATGACTTTCCTATCGAATTTTGACTTTTATCTGGTTCAATACCAAAGTATATAAGTTTTGTGAATTGAAGTATTTTTTATTTACCATATTTTTTGTGAAAGGTTTTTTATAGCTATTTATATGTACATGGTCATATATATTATATACCTATTACTTTTTTTTTTATTGATACGCTGTTTTTGCTAAATGTTTTAGTAGAAAAAACTCTATGTGTAGACCTTTTTATTTTATTGCATTTTTTACGTTTAGGTTTTTGAATTGTATGTTCCAATTTTCCAAACACTGAAAATATAGAAATACAATTATTTCTGGTGAGTGCTAAAATTCCTACCTAAATATAAATATAAAATAAATTGTCTAAAAAGTAAAAATGTACATTTACATTTTTCATTACTATGCGAGTAAAATGTTCAACACCGTAACATAATATAAATATATGAATTTTAATTAAAGAATAATTTGGAATTCAAACATTATTTCGAAAATGTATTTTTTATAACATAACATGATAAATATTAAATAATTTAAAACATAATAAAAATAGTAATAATAAAACCGAAACAGTAATTTTTTGAAAAAGAATGCAAGAAATAAATATATTTAAATCCTTAAATTTAAATAATGCTTTACAATACTGATTACATATTTAATAAATAAATATTGTTTAGAATAATAAATATATGATTAAATGTATATTTATATTATATAAATACATACTACAATAAATCTAAAACGTTACAAAATAAGTTGGATTGGTATAGTATTATCTAAAGTTATTCCATTTTACTATTGCCAATAATTCTTTTTTCTATTAAGCTGGTATTTCCATAGTCGATATTGTTTCATGAACAAAAAAAAAAAAAAAAATGTATATAATTATATAATATCATATTCAAATTTACTAGAGCTATGAATTATAAAAATTATATTTTCACAACATTAAATTAAATAAACAAATATTTAGTAAAGTTTTCCGAAATATTTCGTTTTTGTATTAGATATTTACATATGTTAAATAAATATAATACCTATTTGTGGTATTATTTTTAATACAATCAAAATAGTCGGATAGTAAATTGAAATACGCAACTACCCAAGTAATAAATAAGAATACATTATCGTAGTATAGCTTTGTATATTGTTCAACAATCATCTGATTATACGACCAATCTCCTCGTGGTATCTTCTGGGTAATGGTAAAGGAGAGAGCACACTGGGTCTGTTCAGTTCCGTTAATTTTCGTTTAGTTGAGTCTCTCTTGAGTACGGACTATATAATAAGCGTAAGTATATAAATATATGACCTAGCTAGTGCCCACTGCATCCGTTCAGTTCAGTTCTCTTACCTTCCGTCTATATCAGTTCAGTCTGGTATGTCTTGACTAGCAAAGACGACTGAAGATGAACGCTAAAACGTGATAAGAATACATATGATAATACGGTTTCACAAAACCGGCATGTTTGTTGTTTCTTGATAAAAGTTGATAGAATATATTTTGATGTGTGTGAGTTCGTTTTTCGGTATGATATGTGTGACACCTTCTAATGTGTACAAATGTGTATAATACAAAATTAAAGTTTAGGTATTTAAAAATGTAATTAAATTTTAAAAAATGGATTATAACAACGATAATAATAATAATAATAGTGATAATAATTTTAACGGAACGGAAAGGATCACTGATGCAATGTGCGACCAACACATTTTTTTTCGCTGATCCGCCACAAATAGAATGCGATCGAACTGAACTGAACTGAACGGACCCAGTGTGCTCGCTCCTTAATGGGTCTAATCAAACTGGGACATGCGTCCCCTAATCATAAAATATGACAGAGACGCAATTTACCTAATTTTATAATATTTATTAATAATTAAAATGTATGATTTCACTCACAAGTATATATATAAATTTACGGGTTTTTGTCCGCCGTTACACTCTTATCGTGCGTGGAGTACATGGACGGATTCGTGGGGGGGGGGAGCTTGAGCCCCAGCTCCCCAAATATAACTTTTTCTTATGATAAATAATAATAGCATAGAATTTGTTGATTAATTGATGTTCGTAGAGAAAAAGATTTACACATAGACCAAATGATTGACCGTTTCAGTAAAAGCGATAATGTTAAAAGAAGAATTTATTTTTTATATAAATATTTTTTTATTATTATTACAATTAGTAAAGTAAAATAAATGTGATATTATAAAGGTGTAAGTTTTTTTTTTTTTAACAAAAAGGTTGCCCTCCCTAATATTCAATATGGATTCGTATCGCCTGGTGAGTGGTAAAGTATAATATACTCTTTTGTTCTTAATATTCTCAATATACTATAACAATATATAATGTTAAAATAATTTTAGAAAATACTAATCATACTTGTATTATTACTTATTAGTATGTATATTACTTTGCTAAACACTTTTAAGTACCTAATATATAATACCTAAATATTAAATTTAAAAAAATTTGTATACATCTATGGATAATAGTATAATAGAAATTAAAAGAATATATTAATATTAAAATATTAAATCAAAGTCCCTGCCCGTACCACTCGCTACTCTTCTCCTTTTTATACCTCCCGCTTCCTTTCTAATTTCCACCATATATTCTCCTTTCGTCCGACTCATGCGAATAGCAAACAGCGACCCATCCTTTTGTCTATAATAAAATGTTATTTCTCTTTATATACAAATTATTATTAATTGCATGTTCTTATTTTGTACATATCATTAAACTTGTTTCTTTTTTTTTTTTGGTGGGGGCTTGTCCCGTTTCTATTAATAAATAAATATTAAAAAAAAAAAGTATTAAATAAATATTAAAATGGCACCCTTTGTTTGATGTTAATTTGTATACTATATAAATCATATAATTAAGACTCAGTGCAGGCGTTAAAAAATATTTGTTTTCCGATTAAATTACGATTATTTTCTTAAAAGCGTAAATAAGCAAGAAAATTAAAAAAAAAAATCATCGACTTTTTTTCTATGCCGGTTGGAATTAATTTTGCCGACTTATTTCTTGAGTGATATAGGTCGTCACAACCTCCAACTTTACCGCCAGCTATGTTTATTCTTATATCATAAAGATTAGTAATTTAATTTAATTATTTATTGAGTTACCTACTCAGTACCTCCTCGTACTCAGTATATTCGATCCAATATATATTTTATATGACCCAATTGTTTTCTAAATCATACGTTAAGACTAATACAAGTCATAAACTGATAATGTATTCGTCCATTATTGATTGTTAAGTGCATCTAATAAATATGCACCCATATTATAATATATACATATATATTAATATAAAATAAAAAATTAAAAAAAATTAAATAATAACGCAGAATAGTCGTTAAAAAAAGATGATTTAAATAATTTTTTTTCAATTTGTATAATTTTATACAAAAAAAATTTTAATATTAATATGTGTAAATTAAATGTATAAATTTTAATTGTTTTTTGAATAAATACGATTTATGGTATAAAGTGAATATTTTGTATAAGTCTATATAATAATACTTCAGTCATCCATTAATCGGGAATAAACATGCAAATAGTTAGGTATAGTAATCTATTAATATTTTGATAGTTTTTGAAATATAATCAAGCATTTTTATGGTTGAATTGACATTGAATGATGAAAATATTAATATCCAAATTTGAGTGATTATTTAATATAACTACCATGGTTATTAAAGTAATGCTTAATATTGCTGAATATAATATTAACGAATATCGTGCAACGTCAAACTTGGAACTTACTGTAACGAGTTTTGTCATCACTTAAATATATTATTTAAGTATTAAATACCTAGTCATACCTGCAATAACAAAACAATAATTTATATATATAGACTTTATGAGAAAACAAAAACAATTACTGTAATAAATATAACATAATATAATAGTTCTTAATAAATAATAATTTTAAATTATTTAATTGTATACGCTAAATGAAACTAAATATTATTTTAAAACAAATGAGTCGAATTTAAAAATATTGGTAAGGAAAATAAACTATTGTGATAATATTTCCATTAGTTTTATGCCATACGAAAAAAAAATTTCACACATTTATAGGACAAATTAATCATTATTGTTATTATGCTGTATAAGCATGATAATAATACTCGTATACTTGAAATCAATAAATGTTAAAATATATTATGATTTACAAAATGTTTATCAGTCACAAATATTATATTATATACCAATTTATTTCCAAATTTTATTTTAATGAGATTGATGTAATTTTTTTAGTTACTGAATATCCCGTCAAAAATGTGGGATAATTGTTGCCGGAGAAGTGGATCTACATCCGACTTGTCAAGGGACACGATAGACGCTTATTCACCGATAAACCGGAGTGATTCACCACTGGCACAGGTTCGTATTATATAAAACCCTTTAAAAATAAACGACTATAAAGCCTACAATATTGTATTATTTATCATCTGTCAATGTTATGACGTTACTGTACATGACATAATAATTTTTAAAAACTTTTTTTTAAATTGGAGTATGTTTATTTAATATAATTAATAACTATAATATTATATTATAAAGTAAAATATATTTTATTATTAGAGTAGTGGGTGCGACGTACTAAAAACCTTTTAAAAAATACAGTTTAAAATAAACTTCCCAATACTTTCACTAAAAAAAATTTTTTAAAATGCATTAAGAAATCAACATTTTAAGAATCTGAATATGATATAGGTAATAAATAATATAAATAGATTAATCGAAGTTTTAATTTTTATATTAAATATTTTTTTAAATATTTAATACATTCTAATGAAGATGAAAACGCAATTTTAGTTAAAAGAAGAATATATTCTAAAAATGTTTTTCAATCTATATTACTATTATTTTTAACAAGATAAAAGTAAAATATATTAAAACAATAATGAAAAATACCTAAGAGAAAACACTTTTATGCTTAAATAAAATGTCAAATATATAATTTAAAACAATATTTATACTTATATCAATTGATGTTTTCTGTTAATTTTATAATTTTTTATTAAGTATGAATCAAATACATTTTTTTCGGAAATACATGTCACCTAAATGTATTGGTCAATTAAATTTGATTATACCTATTTATATAACTTACGTTTATTTATTATAATATTTAAGTTATTATTATAAAAATCTTGTTTTATTAATTCACCGATTATTACTTAAAAATACCATACATCTATACGAGTTTTTGCCACCATTCTGGATTATACGAACATTAAGAATACGGATTCCGTCCATGTTTTCTTACTCTATCAACTCCCTCCTCTACTCCCCTCTACCAACAAGTTCGTGTATATGCGTAGTGGAATGAAATCCTTTAGCTCTGCTAAAACTCTTACTCGACTCTTTCTAGTAGAATAATTGCTTACAGAGAAAAATAAAATAAAGATCCATTATAAAACAATATTCCTCAACATCTAAAACATATATAGGACCGATCGAGAACCCGGTTCTTTACAATCTCAGACTCCAAATACATGCCAGAAAATCCAATACCTCAACCTTATTGGGCTTAAAACCAATAATTTATAAGCCTGAAAATCATAAATACAATAATAATATATAGTAATAACCAAATCTGTTAAATATGAGTATAACACACTGCAAGTCTAAATACTAATAAAGACAACGACTGGAAGAATACGAAGGTTTTTAAATCTAGGTGTCCTTCAAGCAGAGCAAACACCAATAATCTCTACTTTATTTTCCAACTTTAAGATATCAAGACTACTATTTGCCCAATTATTTTGAATCTTGAGCCCGAAGTCACCTGAGAAAACCGTATAGATACCCGTTCGGAAAGCCGACAAAATATGAAGGGATCGGCCAATGGACAATTATGAATCTAGCGAGCCGTCACTGATATAATACGCTGGGTAGGCCAGGAAAATGAGAAACTTTAAATAGAAGATTAAAAAATTTAAAATAGTTTTAATATAAATATTAATCAGTAGTAATCAGTAGTAGAAACTGTTCTACATGTAATTCAAATTAAGAAAATTTTATTCAAAAAAATATATCATTATGGTGTAAAGTGTTCCATTGTAAAATATTCTGAGAAACTGCTTTAAAAGTTTCCAAACAATAGCTGTCTAAGAGGTGCAATTTACTGTCAAGCTGGATGTGATGTTGCCTCGTCCGATTGAACCCAAGGGTTTTCAATAACATTTTATGGAAAAAGTCGGTTTGACAGCCATTGTTTAAAAAGGATTTTACGGGGTTGATAAGAAATCGCTAATAATCCTCTGAATAATATGCAATGACAAATTAAGCAGAGCTATTAAAATTCCCCTCGTCTTAAAAACGGGTTTTATCTCAATATAATGCATGCAATTTTAAAATATTATTTTATTAAATAGCATTTCATGTAGAACAGTTTTCACTATTATGCATTTATTTTTAATTAATTTTGATTTTAATTTTCCTAGCCTCTCTTGTACAATACTCTTCTTGGTCACTTTTTCCATTCTTGCGAGTTGGGCGTTTTCATTCTATTCCTTAGCCATTTATTTGAGTTATATTCCTCCATATTTTCTTCAGCCTTAATTTACCTAGGATAAGAAGTTTACTCCTTTCTTCGACCACTTATTTATGAGTTGAGTTCTATACCATATCCTGCTGTATTTATTATTTTCGGCTACACGTCCGTTAGCCAAGCTGTATGTCTGTATACTACTGTCATGTAGGTACGTTACAGTATTTATATACCGGTATTCAGAGCCGTAGCAAGATTCGATAGCTCCCTTGGCGAAGAACCGAATTTCCGCCCCTAAATTGGTAACGAAGAAAAAAATACTTCTCATTCCTTAAAAATCCAATTAATAAGCAAAAAAAGAAACTCATCAACTTATTTTTACAAGATTTTGCCCGTCGAATTTTTGCCCTCCCCCCACCCAATCTTAGAAATTTAGGGATAAAGGTATTATTGAATTTCGATTTTTGCACCTTTTCGGTCGCGCCCTTGGCCTGAGCCATTTTCGCCAAGCAATCTTTGGTGTTTTAGTCGTCCAAGGAAGAACTATTCAACTATTGGTGCTGTACTCTACGCATGATTAAACAAACGGCAAATAACATGTCATGTTGACCGCAGTAAAAAGGAAAATATTATAAAATACTAAATTATATTGTATATACCTATATATTGTACTTAGTGATGTTACGAACTGTTCGATTTTCGAACCGAACCCGGGGTGTTCGGTTCGGTTCGAAAATCGAACTTAAAATTGGAAATATTCGAACCGAACTAAACACAAAATATTTCAGTTCGAATATCGAACC
>JAIPRL010000231.1:0-25172 GCA_025469235.1 Pemphigus obesinymphae | reverse complement strand
TAATTTATTTTATTTTATTTTTTTTTTTTTATGAAGTTCGGTTCGGGTTCGATATTTTAATTGAATAGTTCGGTTCGGTTCGGGTTCGAATAAAAAATTGGAAGTTCGGTTCGGTTCGGGTTCGTTTAAGTTTTAAAAAGTTCGGTTAGGGTTCGGTTCGACCTCAAAAATCTGGGTTCGTAACATCACTAATTGTACTTATAAATTTTTTATGATTACTTAATAACATGAACGTTTGTACATTTATTGTGTTTAAATCTTTATGGGATAGTAAGACTTCAATCGTACCTACTGTTTCAATGTATAGAGATCAAAACTGATATAAAAATAAGTTCATTCAATAATTTGCATTAAAAAAGTTAATAGTTCATTTTTAAAAGACGGGAACTCAAAAAATGTTACTTTATGCAAATCAAAAGAAAAACCCGAAAGGTATAAATATGACCTGAAAATCAAGTGTCAAAAAATCTAAAATAAAAGTTTCGAAATTGATAATACTTTTATCTAATGATATGAACTCTGTACTAAAAATAGTTGTAACTCGTACCAAGCAAGAAAACTAAAGAGCACACGTTTCGAATTCATGGCCCTAAATTTTGATTTAAATTGTTGAACCCATAAATGATGGTTATTTGTAAAATGCTAAAATAAATGAAAAAGTCATTATAAAATACAGTTTAATAATGTATTACTCGTATTAGCCCTGCTATTATGCGATTCATAATTAACGAATTGATTGAACCTAATTAAATTTTCTGAAACTTTCAATCATTGTTAATTATTAAAACAGAAACGTTACCGGTCTTCTGTTATAACTTTACCGTTATCTTTGATTAATATATTTTATTATAACATATAACTAAATTGTATCTATAATTTATAAAACCAAAAAAATTAAACCATTAGGTACATATCTATATATTTTGTGTTACTCAATAACATATTTATGGTATTACCTATATTTACATATAATAATTATTTAAAAATCAATACATTTTTTTTTTTTAATTGTATATAATATATATATATATTAAATATATAAATTATATATATATTAAGTTATAAAACATTATACATTTTTTCTATATAACAAAACAAAAAGATTAATGAACACAAATATTTCTACAAATTAGTACCTATTATCAATTTTTTTTTTCTTTTAACGATTTCATAACAGTTTAAAAGGCAAATTTAGAAAAAATGTAGGGATCATTTAAATTTCTGAAAATGTTTAGAGTGATTACAACTCACATACACTAACGTTCATCTATGTATGATATAAGATGTGATGCGGAAAATAAATTTCTTACATCGGACATTATCTGTTCCACAGCCTTAACACAACAATTATATACCCATAAAATAAAACAGTTTTTCACATTTAAAAAAAAGTCACCCAGTATGTTTTATAACGTATGTTTTATTTATGTATTTACATTTGAATCCATATAAAACGTATAGTTTGTTTATAGACTACTTTTCAAATTTTCTCAAGTGATTTTATTCACTTATAAGCTCTAATATAACACTTTTATACGAACTGTTTTAGTTAAGTATTTACATTTTAATATATTTATTGTGTACAAAATGTATTATGTTCATAAGCCACTTTTAAAATTTTGTGATTCTTGTCTGTATTATATATGTCAAAAACAATTTGTATTTAACGTTACTATATATTGAACATTTCATTTTAAATTTAAATAATCGGATTATTGTATTATATATATATATATATATATCATAAATATTTATATTATACTTTGGTATACAATAATATCTACAAATATAAATTGAATACTATTGAATAAAAACCGAATCTCTAGCAAACAAATATAATGTTGTAAATTAAAAATATTATTTCAATGTAGGTACATACATTCTTATACTTATCCATTAGTTTTTTAATACTAAAAATATTATACGAATAATCTTGACAATTACCGTAGATTTTATACTAGGTAATAATATATATGTATATATGATAATATTATATAATATAATAAAAAAAAAAGTTGAAAAAAATGCAAAAACTTTATTTGGATGTATAGGGATTCAAACCAAGAACCCCAAATATATGACAATACCATCAGCTCAAACTAAACTACGTGGACCACTGCTGTAATAAATAAAAAATATACATTTTAAACGAATATGATAAAATAATTAAATTTCAATTTGACATAACTTTAAAACCAAGTCCGACCGCCAAATTCTGACTTCTCTATTATTTTTTTAATAAAAAAATAATATTAAAAAAAAAATAATAATAAACAATCGAATTTTACTGTAAAGCAGACAAGTCATAGGTACATTAATAGCCCCAATAATGGGTAAAATATTTCAAAATTTTTTTCCTTCGTAATGTGCTAATATGCGTATTTGGTAAATATTTCAAGTTTATAGATCTATTATTTCCACAAAATTCGAACACATTTCATACCAAAATAACAAAAATTAAATAGGTATTAAAAAAAAATTTGAAACGGCTATTAAAAAAAATTATACGTACCGATTTTTATAATTTTTTGTACGTATAGCTATAGAATGGCGTACTTTTATCACTGTATTAAACTTTCCGGTCTTAAAAACTAAAAATAAGCCTGTTATGAATTAAATATCTTAAATTTTAATATTGTTATAAATAGCCTAAAAGTAGGTAAACATTTTCGAAAACATTTTCATATTATTATTTTCTGTATATACGTTTGTGGTGAAAATTTCGTGCTTCTAGTATCAGTATTTTTGGAGTTATGAAAAATTTTACCACAATCGTGCTTATCGATTTTATGCAAATTTTTTGATAGTTTTTTCTTACGTGTTTATCGAAAAAATTTAATTATTGAAAAATTACCTCTCTAAAGTACCAACTAAATACAATTTGCTACCAGAAAATAGTTCTATATGTAATGATCGGAGCACTTTTTATTAAGATTTTTCGGGTACAGACGTAAAAAAAAAACACACATCGTCGTAAAACCAATACGTTCCTCGCTTCGCTCAGAATATAAAAAAAACAACATCCTTTGATTAGTCGTTATTCCAAAATCATATTGTATATGTAGGTTTGCTGGGATTCGAATGTGAAACAATATTAAATGTTTTCAACGTCTGTTGCATGCAGTAACTACACGTTAAAACGGCTTTATTGATCTTGAAGGTTTTCTGAGATAAATAAACATCAATGAATATTGAAATGATGATATAAAAATAAACACTGAAATTGCATATGTTCAAAATAATAATAAGTGTTCCCATTCAAAATACATTTATTAATTTTTTTTGTTAATACACTGCAATTGTATTCAAAAAAGTTTGATCTTGGTAAAGTTTTTTTTTATATTATGTAAAATATTAATATTGTTAATATTTAAAATTTGAAAAAAACATGAAATATTCCTTATTATTTATTATTTTATTATAATATATTTTACATTTTGAATGCAAATATTAAACATTCATTGGATGTTCATAATTTTCAATACATTCATTCCGAACACTATATTAATATAAATATAAAACGATTTTAAAACTTTAATAATTAACAATGCATATAAAGTCGAATACTTGTATGGGTAGTTAGTTATTTCTTAATTTCAAATACCGATCAGCGTTTACCTATTTTAGGTAAATCATTTAATAGGTACCTATTTCAAAAATATAATAGATTTTTAGAGTTTATCAATACAAATGACTTGAGGTGTCTTATATATTATTACTGGTTTAAAAACTTTACTCTAATGAACATTTTTTAACTACAGTAGAAGTTTCAGTTTTGACATGGATTGATGGAACCACTTCGGTCTTACAATATGTCCTATGTATTCAGAAAATACTTTTTGATCTTATAAAATTACTTCATAAATTTCATTTTTAGTTTTTGCTTGCTACATTACCATTCGAAAAAATGTTTGATTAGCAAAAAAAAAAGTAAAAATGGGAGAAAAAAAAAATTTGAACTCGTTTGTTCCACGATGTCCATAATAATTATTACACCTGTCATCGTAATTTTATTTAAAATGTATTGACAAGAATCTGAATAATCTGAATAAGATTAAACGGTAGGTAATACGGGAAATTTTCTTCCACAATAATACTTTTTACTTATCGTAAGAGTGATTATCGATACAAGTAAAGAGTTTTGTATTTAAAATTCATTCAAAACCTAGTAGCTACTTATATTATACAAAGTCAAATAAAATCGTAATTTTAACGTGTTATTACGTCTTGTGCGTAAGTGTTCACATATAATCATATACCTCGAATGACATTAATTTATGGTGTGATTACAATTTAATCTCAGTATTAAATATGCATTTAAAACGTAAATGATTTTCTGTATAATATTTTCCAAGTTATTTTATTTCATGAATCAATGAAGTACAAACAGTTAATCCGACTAATATTTTTTAAATATATTTTGCTTTTGCATTAATCAAATGATTTGAAAAAAATATACTTACCTACACATTTTACATGATAAACTGAACACGATGAAATATGATGAGGCCATACTTTCATTCCACCCTGTATGATGTATATAGATAATAGAAAATGTTTAGACTAAATAATACGAGTATATTATAAAACTTGGCTAATCTTAGATAATACGAACTACTCTTTCAAAACGAGATTTAATCGCTTAAACTTAATGTAAAACACATTTCTCTAACATTTATGGAGGTATTTAAGAATAACTAAACTAAAATAATAAACAAAGTCTGAATTTTACGTTTAAACCAATGTCTGTTTTGTTCATCGTTAAGTAAACATTTAATTCTGTAATTACCATAAAGTGAGTAACATCGAATGTAATATCTGTATACACTATATCAGCTATTATACATTTTACTATTATAAAATGCATTATGGAATTTGACTGGAAAGCCAGTCATTGAAACTCTTTCTTCTTTTGTTTCTGTTTTCATATACTATTTCATAATCATTTTTCAAACATCGAGCATATACTAATTTTAATAATTTTTCTAAATTCAATGTACCTACTGATTTCGGTCGAATATCAACCTAATTTCAAACACTTTACAATAAATAAATAGATACATTAATAGAATCTTTTTGATCTCGAATACATTTTAAAATCTCAACATCGTTGAATAATTCAGTTTAAATGTTTGTGTTACTTCAATAATAATAATTTTAATTAATATGACGTATACGTTTGCATTTGTTATTTACATGAAATACATATACATTGAAACCTAATATATTTGAATTCAATCAATATTCAACCTATTGAATTATTTTCAAGAGTATAAAAACTAGTACAAATATATTGCCTATATTGACATTTTTTAGAAATTTTAATAATTCTCATTTTTTATGTATTAAATGATAAATCTTTAGTCACATACGTATAACTATTAATTAATACGTATATTATGTATTATGTTATGCATTTTTCGTAAATTTACTACAAATGAAACTATAATCAAAAATATTAAATACGTACGTAAGTATGTATGTATGATTTTCAAAATTAAATTTTTTTAAATCGTTACGTTATTTAATGTATTATTGGTTAAAAATGTAATCTATATTTTTTGGCAAATCTTATATTTTGATTTTATTATGTGAGAATTTAAATTATTTTTGGCAATATATTTTTGTAATTCTTCCATTTACAAAAAATATTCCATAATAATAGGTAGCTTTACGGTTAAGAAAAGTACCAAGAAAATATGAACTCTGAAAATCACCATCTAGAACGAATCAAAGCTATCAAATGGTCTTTTTACTGCAAACTTAACTCCTACTATCTGAAAAGTTGTATGTGGGCTGAAGGGACGATATTTCAACTTTCACTATCTGTATCTGAACTTTTTTTTTTTTTAAATATTAATATTTTCTAAGAAAAAAATTTATTTTAATTGTTTTTTCCTCCAAGAACAAAATTAATTCTGGTTAATAAAACCGGTTAATTCAAAAATCTTTTTTAACGATTTGAAGCCCCAATTTCAACATTAATAGTGATATTATTTATTTTATTATTTCACGTATTATAATATTTTAGCTCATTATGATTAGTAAAAATATATATAAATATATACTTAATAAATTATGTGTATTTTCATTTTTAGACTCCTGAACATTTTAACAACTACATGTTTGGCTGCTCGAAAAATATTCATGATATACTTCAAAATTCTACTCTAAAAAAGGTAAAATAAAATTTCATTGAATGCTTGAAGTAAATAGGTATTAAGAATATAATATATAATGAATGGCATCATCTCATGCATATCTTAAAATATAAAAAAAGGAATAAATTCGCTCAAAATTTGAACTAGAATTCAAAATTGAGTTCTAATATAGAATTCAAATCACTCTATAAAAATTTCGGGAAAATATAGGGAAAAAACGTGATTTCTAAAGAAATTTATTCAATTTAGTGGTGTATTTTATTTTATGTTATTATAATTTTTAAGCAATACTATTTATGCGCATCTATTCACTATATAGTGGCTAAATTAAATATAGTAAAGTATTAAAAATGAAGTGCAAAACAGCATATAGTTTTATTTTAAAATTTTAAATCTTTTCATTAGTCAATTATATTCTTATACATTATCGGGTATACCCACGTTAATTATCAGTGGGAGTAGTAACAAATACAAAATAATGAACTTTAAAATTTGAAATAACGTAGAAATACAATTTAAATTTTAACGTCCGGAAAAATAGAAGTATAATTGACTAAAATGAAACGTAAAAAATGATTTTTTTTTCCAATACTGATATATTTTTAAATTAAAAAAAAAAACATTCATTTTTTTACATTATTTATACAAACTATATTATTCTATAGATACTGGTAGTAACGTCCAGAGACGATTCGGTATGGCAATCCGTTACCACGACGGCCAGAAATCTCGATTGGACCGTGAACCGCGTATCTAGTTCCGAAGAAGCATTGGAATGTTTTCACAAGGGCAACGCAGTGCCGGCAGTAGCGTTCGTAGATTACAGATATCAAAATGACAAGACTGTGGATGCACATGAAATAGCAAGGTATGTTATTATACATATCATAAACTTTTAGCTATTAGTACATACGTCACAAACATACTCGTATATACACAACATATGCTGAACAGTAACTACTATAGAATAAAGAATATGTTTAGGGTCTGTAGACACAGCAAATTTTGGCGTTTGTTCATTAACAGCGGGTAGATATTAAGAAGTATCTACTAATTAAAAAATTTAATGTTCAAACGATTGATCGTCAAAAGTTATCAGAATTAAGGCCTACAGTTAGGAAGTCGCAACACTAAAATATACAACGAATAATTGGGTTAATATGTATGTGAAAATTAATTACGTATTGATTGATCATTCGGGATTTCCGTTGTTTCCGGATCGACGATCCCCTGTCATTTGTTTAAATTCTATTCTAAAATAATGTTTTACTTTAAATATTAAGAATACATAATTCCGCGACACTTCGCTCGTGAATTTTTCAATTTTACATTAAGAGCGCAATTTCCAAAAATTTTATGGCAAATAAATCATTGTGTAAACAATAATAGTCTATTATCTTTTTATCGATACGTTAGACAGTTAACTATGGATATAAATTATATTGAAGATAAAACACGAATTAAATTATTAAATTATAGAAATATTAATGAAATTATTATTAAAACATGTACCGATAATATACCCTATACGAATATATTAATACATTCGTTAAATAGAATGCCTACACTGCCGTATAATAAGTCAATTTTCAATTAAAATGTTTTTAATATTTCTAACAGGTTAATATAGTTTTACTTTCACCATGTATTATATATTTTTTACTTGATTTTTTTTTTTTTTATTATTATTTTGTTAGAGTACCTTTATACCATATATAGTACCTAATTATTGTATCGTTGTTCATTTTATATTACATTTTACATGTATAAAAGCTAAAGTGAAGTATCTATATCGTATACCTATACTATTTTTTACTTTATACTGTAGGTCATTGTAAAAAGCTATAAAGTATATTTTATATGTCTCTTTGATTTACATTTCAAAAGATTTTATTCATATGCCAAACAATTCCCTTGAAACCATGTTTATCCCAAAACCTTTAAATCCTCAACCCATCGCCATAGGATATAGATATTAGCATAAAATCTTGAAAAAACATAAATATTTTAAATTTAATAAATGTAGATAATATGGAATAATAATAATATGAATATGGAACGTAATGGAAAATTTTGTATTATTTCAAAACAGATTTTACAAAAATGTTTTCCATAAACACTTTTATAATGTCGATTATTCTGTTGTATTGAGTGTATGACGAAGATTGAGTCCAATTTAATTTTTTTCATAACTAAATAGATTCGCTTTCAAAATCTGAAAATTTACCGGTTTCTATTTATGATATTTTATCGTCGTGGCTTCGGTTGTATATCACTTGTACAATTGCATTCAAGTTATTATATAATGTTTACTACATGTGAACTATATGATAAATCGTTGTTACATAAAACAATTAAAATGTATAGTATTGAATACCTCGTATAACTTGAAAAAGACTATGGTAATCATATTATTTATATTATAATATTCCAACCTGGCAAAAGCAATACTTATATATTTAAATATTTCGAAAACCTGGATAAATGTTTTTTATATAACCACTTAAAGTTTGAAAATACTATATGATATATAATGTATACGCTCACGATAGGTTTTCGAATGCGATATATTTTCATTGCTTTCAAATTCAAAATAGTATTACTATGTAGATACTGACACATGCCTGTCAGAGATCTCCAATGGTCCATTCGTATATACTTGTAACGCTATTAGTAACTACTCAGAAAATCAAAAATAACCTTTCTAAAAAGTCCATCTGTGTTCAATTTTCAATCCAATAATAAACAAAATGTCTTAAATATTTGTATTGCCCAAAAAATCATGAAAAACAAATAACATAATTCTGTAAAACCAATAACGATATAAAATATCATCATATTATTTTGTAAAATAATATTTTATCTAGATAGGTATATGTATTATTATAGTTAACTTACAAATATATTAATATTATAATAATAAAATCAATCATTTATAAACGTAAATAAAATAATTTTGGTATAAGAATCAGATGAGTTGGATGACTTGAACAAAAAAATTACAAATAATTGTTATACACTTTCACTCATCAATGCTTTTTGTTTTACACAAATTAATAGATGTAATTTAAAATTCAAGCTAACTTGATAGTATACGATGTGTTATCACTTATTACCTTTATACTATAAAAGTCTTTTAAATAAATCTATAATCTTACATACAGTAAGTTTAATAATATTCTTTAATCGTTTTTATTAAATATAAAAGTATTTACTTTTAATTCAAAATTGTTTTTAAAAGATCATAATGGAAATGTATTCAATTTATTACTATGATAAAAATATCTACCAATTATTATGATATTATAGGTAAAGTAAACATTTTTTTTCTATTTTTCTATAAGTTTACTATTTCCTTGAAAATAATTGAAATTGTTTGATAATTTTTTTATGATCTCATTGATAAAATATTCCGTTTGAAACATCTGGAACTAATATTGACCTTTAATACGATAAAAACCGAACTCATAATTGTAAGTCTGATAAATTAGATATTTTATGTTAAAATCTAAAAATAAATTAGTTCTCTAGATATTTTAAGTTGATTATGTTGAATTTTTTATACCTAGAAACATTTATAACAAAATAAACAATTAATTTTATATGTATCGACAAAGTATTAGTTAATAATTAATTTTTATTTAATTATTGACTTTGATTTTAAAATTATAATTACAATATCGGTTAAAGAAAAAAGTTGACTCTTTAAACAGGTTCAATATTTTCTAAGTTACAAATGATGGAGTCCGGACTGTAGGGGGTGGGAGTACTTTGCACATAGAGTGTCTGTAGTAGTAAGAGTACTTCATACTTCGGGTAAGACACTGGTAGTGGATATATTGATTCGAAAGAAATGAAAAATTTTTGCGAGTGTAATTCTTTTTCTATGTATGTATGTATGTATACAAATTTGATATTTGCACCTATAGGGGCGAGGCTTAGGAAACGTTTCGTTGATACCGCCCTTAGTAAATTGTGATTTACACTTAAGCCAAGGTCATGCAAATTCAGCGAATAGTCGTGTCAATTCATGCAAAATACGTGTTAAACTGACGTGGAAATATGTCCAAAATATTTTAGGGGAGGAGCTGGAGAAACGTTCTCGGGTCATTATATTACGTTTGTTGTCAAGTCGATATGTTCAAAAGTCCAATTATTATACTACGTTATACCTATGATTGGATGTTCGTCCGAGTGAATCAATATAAATTTATTTAAAATTGTAAACAAAAAAAAAAAATACGAAATACGGCAATTTGAAATTCATTACTATGAGATATAAAAACTATAGTATATATAGGTACACCTGCTCTGTGAATCAGCCAGTCGGACTTTTTATATTTTTGAATTTTAATATAACTATTGTCGCCAGATGGAAATCTACGAATGTCCGGATATACGGACCCTTCACTGGGTGTATATCACAGAAATAAATTAAATATTTAGATTTATAATAAATTATAGTTGATATTCGGCACAATGCGTAATCCAAACGAACGGAAAAAAAATATAATTAAATAAATAAAATAATAAAAGTTATGACGATATGAAAAAATATTATGATTTCATCCACATACGACATACTGCATATATCGGATAAATCTTTTTATTTCCGTGGACATTGTGATCGAGGAATAATGCAAAAAATCAGACTGGAGGAGTGGAATTCGAACTGAGATTCAAACCTCAAGTTCGTTTAATTCCTACCTACAATGCTATAAACCACTAAGCTACGTAATCCATATGTTAAAGTGGTCAAAATGTCTTGTATATAAACAGCTCAAATAACAGACGGCGCTGTATTTCATCACGGCATATTATATACTGATAGAGAAATATTTGAAAAAATTGTCCCGGTCGGGTGGGGACGGTTCGAAGACAAAGATAAAGATTCAGTCGGATATAAAAACATCCGAAAAATACGATTCCGATGTCTACGGTGTCAAAAACCGTCGGAAAATGTCGTAAATTTTGCCAATTTCGAAGTTGCGCGTGGAGAAGTCAAAAGATAATGGCGGGACGGCGTTTTTGGAAACGTATTTTTTTTCTCCGTAATCGAAAGCTTGAAGAAAAGTCAAGAACGGGAATGATCGAAAAAAGAAAAAATCTCAAAATGACGAGAGAATAGGTTGTAAACAATACATGAATAATAATAATACAGGGCCAGGGGGGAATTATATAATAAATAGTAGGTACTTATTTGTTTTCCATTGAAAAAACAGTATTTGGAATTGGCATTCTATATATATATACACGGTTAATATTAATAGAAATATATTGGATACTATTTTTTCATTTATTTTATTAAATATTTTTATTTAAATCGCCAAATTCATTAGCTAGAACATATAGAGCATAGATATTACAAATTTTTACTAAATATAGTTATTATAGAACCTTTTTATATTACTAAAACATAAACTATAAATAGAACATTGAAATACTTCCGGAAGTATTTGATTTATTTAATATAGCACAATTTCATACTAATCGCAACTATTCAATGGTGCACATACTAAACTCCCATTTTATGTACGAAAATGCTTTTAAAGTTGTAATGTAAGAACATAAAAAGTTACGTTAGGTACGGTTGTTAACGCGTATATAGATTAATATTGTAATTAACCTGAACGGGTATAAGAGTTTATGGTTGATTGAAAGGGATAGCGATATGACTATGTGTTTAATGAAATGAATGCTCTTCTTTTACGATGTTTAGACGATATCTGTATTTTATCGTATACCCGACGGTCTTTATACTCACATTACGCAGAAATTATTATACTGGAATGTACTTACCTTGACTTGTAATGAAGATCGCTCGACGAAAACGCTCGCTGGTATCGCGTTGCACGTGCATACAAAAACATTGAAAACAACGGGTTGGCGAATTCAATTAATTTAAAAGTACGGCTGTAACATACATACAAGGAACTGTTATAATTAGAACATTCGAGTTACTTTACGTCCAAGCGTGTTAAGCGTGGGAGTAACCTATACATACAATACGAGAAGCGCAAAATTTGCATCCGAGTGCTAAATCTTAACCTGAACAGTGCTAGGCAAAGAACGGCCGGCTATTGAATATAAAGGGAATAGAATTTATGGGGGCAAATGAAATATTATCGAGTGTAATAGATAAAACTGTGTGCGTATGTAAATATATAGTATAGGCGACCGACGAGCTATCAAAAAATAGTGGAATTTGGAAAGAGACGAGCTCTCAACGCCCATAATAAATCAAGCTGTGGGGCTGATTATTACGTACGAAAAATGTATCCAAAACGTGCCTCGTCCGTCATACCTTTAGAGCCGTATCTATATATAACTTACATATATATATATATACACTATCGGTATCTGAATATAATTTGGTAGTGTGAATGTGCTCTCAGGAACAGAGTTGGAAAAAATAGGTTTTTTTGTTACATGTTTTAAACACATTTTTTTTTTTTTGTTTAAGACATTTTTTATAATAATACGAATTTTTTGGTTGGAAAGTTCGGTAATGAAAAATTGGTGAACCGTATTTTCTGTAAAGTCACAGGTTCATAAGGCCAAAGGAAAAAAAGTTCACAAAAAAAAAACTCAAGTATAAATAGTTTAAATTAAAATTATAGCTTATGAAAATATTTTTACCTAGTACCTACCTATATCTATATATTCAACATAACAATTTAAAATACGCTTGGATCTTATATATTGCATTGTCACACGTACCACTGTTTATGTCATTTAAACATTACTTAGCTTTTGTTTTAATAAGAAAATATTGTAAAAGTATATTTATTGTTTGATTTGGTTATTACCAATTATTACCACGGTTAATATGAAAAAATATATGGCATATATAGCATTTTGTAATCTAGAGGTGAACCTATAATTTTTTATGAGGAGGGGGTGGGTGCCCATACCCTTCAGTTATTTTGTGGGTACCTACCTGTTTGTCTAAAATTATGTCTATATAACATTATAAATATATTTTTTTGGAATTTGGAGACGGCGCATGCCCCCTTCACCACTCTTAGAACCACGCTTGTTGTTATCTAAATTCAAAATACATGTATAATAATATTTGTGTGTGATAAATAATAATATCATTTTCTCGTGACTTTTTATTAATACGAGTAGTAGCTTATAGAATAATATTTATAATTGATTAATTTGGAACGATCTATTTATTTATTTTTTTTTAAATATTTAGCCTTCCGTCCATCAAATAAAAATCCTGATTATGGTACTGACTTTCCCAAAAACTTCTAAGAAAGAACCATGTTAGGTAATTAAAAATACTAAATAATAATGGCATTAAGTGCTAAATATTTTGTGTAGGTATTTACTAGGTATATCCTACTCCTAAAATAGAACATAAAATAATTAAAATTATTCAATATTTTATGTACATTAGATTTGAAAATTTTATATTATTTAAATGTTTTAAATTTAAAAATGACTAAAAACGATGTTTTTAACAATTGTTTTGTTATTGAAGTTTAAAACAGAAGTTTTAAGCAAAATAAATATGTTTTTCTTCTGACGTTTTAAACGTGACTGAAACACACGTTTTAAACAAAATATTTTAAACATAACCACCCTGCTCAGGGCACAATAAAAATACTAGTACCACTATAGTGTCACACAGCCTTTTATAGATTCGATAAGGCTGATCCGTTATCCCAACTATATTGGTCAAAATAACGGTATTAAAACATACATTTTTTTATGATCAAAATAGTGGCGTAAGTGACTTTATAGTAACTTATTTTATGATTCAGAATTTATTGTGTTTTACGTTATTCTGCCTGGTCAAATGTATTTTATTTTATATAAAATTGAAAATATATAATTATTATTAATTTTTAATTCATATACCTACTACAAGGTAATTTATAAAAGAAATTGTACCAAAAATGCATTTTAATACCTTTTAAAAATCGCGATACTAAATTGTTGTGCAGTTAATATATTATTAGATCTAAAAAACAATTGTAAAAATATATAATAATTATGTACCTATGTATAATACATATATTTACCAAACATTTTATGATATATATTTAAAATCATTAGACAATAATAAACGTAAAAAATACATACGAACAATATAGGTAACGTAAACAACAAATATTCGATAAAGATTAATGAAGTAATTAAAAAACGAGTTTTTAGAATATTATTTAATATATTTTCCTGATGTAAGCCCCTCTAATTATTAATTATGGTTATTAGTTTAAAAGAAGATCACGTTTTATTTTTTTCTTAATTTTATAAACCATCTTAAATACTACGAGTAGTCCAGATGTTCACAGCCGCGTGATATTAACAATTTAAAACATTACCTATGAATATCGGGACAACGGTGATTTATTCTACAGTTATTGTTAATATTTATACAGTAAATGTAACTATAATAAAATAACTATAGTGATAACGTTATTCTAACCATAGAAATATAGTCGTTATAACTAGATTATGGTAAACCGAACCATATTGTTTCCAACCATTTACCAAACCGAAATGTTTTTTTTTCAGTGTAGTAATATACGGTAAATTTGTCCATAATTTAACGTAAGCACGTACATTAATACCAGGATTTTTCGTACTTTTAATATTTTATTTAGAAATAAATATGAAGATCGTCGAGAATTGGAATAGTAAGAAATATGACGTACCAATGTATTGTGCAAGAATTCCAAACAACCGTGGTACTATGGAAACCGCGTTATTTTCGGTAAATATACGAGTAGAGGTACCTATGAATTCGGATCTAGGTCATTATATCGAAATGCTGAACTGTTAAAATACCGTCTCGGTTTACCCTACAATGGTTTGTCACGTTTCCAGATCAACTTTGAATCATGCAATTTTAGTGTCGCATTATATAACCCTTCCTTCCAATATTTTTTTTTTTTTTTTTTTTTGCTACCTTTATTATATAGGTACCGCGTTTATTGCTGACTGTACACGTGAAAACATACATCGATATTCTAAATATGGCGAATCGTAATCGTATACAAAATAGTCAATTAAAATTCATTTTTTTTTTTTTTTTTTTTTTTTTTTATTACGAAAAATGTGACAATTATAATTTTTAGTTTGTGTAAAAAAATCAATACAAATTATAGTAATTGTATGAAGATTAAGTATATTATAATATGCAATACAACAGCTTGTATTTTAAAATTGAAAATCAACATTAATTACTTTTTAACTACCTACATATTAATTGGTGAAATAATTGCATGGAGTAGGTAAAATATGTATTAATCATTTTTGAGTATTTTAAATTCGTGCACTTTCAATTACAAAATGTTAAGCTTATAAATACACTGCAACTTTACCACTAGTCTATATACGAGTTGATAATAATCGTAATAACAAGCAAACGCACTTTCAAAAGTAATGAAAATAAATGTTTACTGCAATCCAATGCTTATCGTTTAAATTCTACCCTTGAAATAATACAACTCTTTTCGAATCACTTACTCACAAATGCAATTTAATTAAGTTGATCCGATTTCGGAAAACATATTTTCTAACATAAAGGATATTTATAGTATGTAAGTATCCTAATTATCATTTATAGTGTATCACGTTGATTCGTTAATGTTGGTCATTAATATACACCAAATATATTTTTGTTCCATGATTATATAAGAAATCGTTTAAAAATAAAGTCATTGACAATTATTTCAATATAAAGTTGTATAAAAATCAATTACGAATTAATATCCACTTTGATGATTATGCTGTATGAAACAACCAAAATACATGTATGTAGTTTGGTATTACAAATCATCAAAGAAGAAATAATTATATTGAATTTATATTAATTTTACTTTAGTATTATAAGTAGTTATATCGATTATTTACGTTTGTCATTAATTGAATTAAAACTGGGTAAGTAAAATGCTTAAATATTTGAGAGAGGTAAATAAAAATTAATTCATATATGTAAAATAAATATACTATTTTTAAAACATAAACGTTAAATATATTTTAATAATTTTAATTGGTCAGAAGAAAATCAAATAAAAATATAGGTCATGTGCATTTATTACACTTAATTAAATATTATGTTTATAAAAATTTAGTGGAACACGAAAATTAAATCAACAAGGAAAATATAATTTTATACAAATTTGTACGTACTAAAAGTTTCAAAAAATACAAAAATGCCTATTGGGACTTTTAAAATGTTCAAATTAATTAAATTATGTTCAATATGTTATAAAAATATCAAGATTATAGGAGTATATGTTCAAAACATATCAAAAACAATCTATACATATATACCAAAAATTGGAAATTGTGGAGCATTTTATTATGTGGTTTAAGGGATTGGCAAATGGCAATGTGGATATAAGATCCCCTAGAGAGTGACTTCAAACTAGTACTTATAATATGCATATATATATATATATATAATCTAAAATTAAATACGACTACCTAAAAATGCCTTATAAATCTTTCATTATCGCTGAGTTAAAAATATATTACTTCCTTTATGTATTATCTAGATTTGTAAATAAAACAAAATGTTTAATCAATGATTATTTATAATAATTTATCTGGTTTAAAAATATACAATTTTTATCAAAAATGATCATTATATCTTTTTAACAAGTCGTATACAATATTTATTTTATTGCATTCCAGTTTATCATCAACAAAAAAATCTACCAAATTAATTTTAGGTGTGTTTTTTATATTATATTTTAATTTTCAAATCATAAACTAATGCTTTTTTATTTTAAGTTTTTTTTTATTTAATTCATTAAATTTAAAAATCTGATCACCAAGGGTAAAATTACTTTATTCGTCGAATAGGATTAGGTAGTGTTTATAGACAAAATAAAATAAACATTATTCTCACTTAATTGAGAATATAAATCAAAATTATTCTTAGTGCTGTTTTGGAATTTTAAGGTCATAAATGCATTCATTTTTAAATGCAGTTTAATTTAATAAGTACCTATAAGTATTTTACGTACAATTATTTAATAATATTTTTCAATAATAATATAATTCCATTCATAACCGACTCGTGTTATGGAGCACAAGGCACACGTGCATCGCCTAAAATTTCAATAAAGTAGTGTAAATTTATAAATGTATTAAATTATAATTGATCAATTAATGCAGTTTTAATAATGTCGTCGTGTCCGCGAGTATTATAATATTGTACATATTATTATCATGCAATGCACCGCTTTAATCGTTGGTTGCACTATTGGTCGACGACACCCTTGACCACCTTCTCTATACCACCACCAGCATCTCAATTTCCGCCGTAGCTTCTAATCTCCAAAAACAAATCAACTTAATCCAACCCGGGTTCAAATAGTGGAGGATTTCTATCAACCCCTCCAAAACTTCGGCCATCTTCTTCACCAACGAAAGCATCTTCAATAGATCCCAAAACTCAAAATCCATAACACCCACCCCAATAAACTAGCCCCCTCGATTAGGTACCTGGATGTTTTTCATTAATACAAATCTAAATTTCTCAGCCCATATCAAGCACGTTGTTAATAAAACCAAAGCTGCCGCAAATTATATACTGCATCCGCGCAGAAAACTGGTTTGAACTACCAGCTATCTAACTATTTTGCGGTCGTATGTCGTAACGACTATTATCATTTGGTACAGATACTATATATATATACTCGTTGCAGGTATCGATATATGTATAAACAGATATATTTTAATACACCTATATTTTAGCCATACGATTATATATTAAATATTCATTTTATTTAAAACTTTTCATTTTAAAATTTAACGTGCTCTCTCGCCATAAGTTTAATATTTCAGGTCAGTCGGAGTCATCTATACGTAGTTGTGTGTAATCTGTTTTTTAACGTAAATTAATCTCTAATTAAATTTAATCCTAAATTAATTATCGTAAATTTCAAATCCTTATTAATTTAGGCCATTTTGAATGGCAGCCTGAAAATACTAATTATACATTTTTCCAAAGCTGAGCAGTAACGAGCTTAAAATTTAAATGCAATTTTTTTAAATAACATTTATATATTTTATATTCTTATAACTTTACTTTACTTGGCTTTTACTAATAATTAATTTAATTTATTATTTTCATATAGGTAGTTAAATTACTTGAGAAAATTATTTTATCTAATTATCATTCTTATTTTTCTTATATTCTTTGATTGTCTTAATAATATTTTACTTTGTGACCGCAAAAATTGATCTTCTAATATGTTATGATTTCTCATATATATGTATTGATATTTCATAAACAATGTAATCTTAACTAATCTACCAATCAAAATTAAAAAAATAATAATAATAATGATAACTTAACTTATATTTTATAGAAAATATTAACTTTATTTTTTTACCAAAATTAAATATTAAGTTTTAACATAACTTATTTAATAAATACTGAAAAAATAAAGAGTAATTTGCCAAACCATTGATTTTTCATCGATATTACATGATCTTTGAATGATACGTTTATTAGGTATTCCTATTGCTTAGAATTTTTGTATAAAATGAGTATTATTTTTATTTACACGTACGTTTACACAATTGTTTTTATGAAAACAATTTCGTTTTTATTTCTATACAATACTTAAATATATATATATATAATTAGGAAACAAACTCTGGCCCTTTTAACGAAATATCCGGCAAAAAATCATTATATGGATTATATAATATGGATCATTATAATATGAAAGTGCATATACTTATATTCGCTAGAGGGGGGTGGGGATGTAAAGAACTGAAGTAAATTCATTGAACCTAATTTCGATTTTAAGTTTAAATCGTTATTTTATTTTATACGAATAGGTACGATAATAATTTATGAAAAAAATTTATAAATTGACTTGTAAAACTACTTGTTTGATCCATAAAAATTACACGAAGCTTTATTTAATTACACGCTTTGCGCTGTCTATACTCAGTGTGGACGCTACCACGCACAACTAACATGTATCTACGTGCGAAATGCGTGCTCCGGATAGTATACAATGTATCAAATGTACGTTTACATTATTATTTATTGTTTATTACCTTTTTAAAATCGTGTTAAAAAATAAAAAATAAAAATGAAAAGTGCGACATACATAATAATTCATAATTCACTACCGTACATTAAAACAAAAACAAAACTTAAGTAAAAAGAAGATAGTGGCGAAAATTTCCAAACAACTTTTTTCGCTTTTTTTTTTTACTTCTTGTGCGTGGCTTTAGATATTGTATTTTGTACATTTTAGAAACCTTAATCTGATCCACAAACCAATCTGATGCACAATATTTTCGATACAACGGTCTGTTTTATGTATGATTTCTGTGTTCAGATGTACCTACTTAGTAGTCGGGTCTAAATAGATAAATATTCACTCGAAAAAATATTACAATCACTAGGTGACTTCCAACAAAAGATCGAACTCGGCTAAGCTTTGAGATCCTGGAAAAATATGTTTTATAAAAAATCATATAGTCGGACTAAATCAAAAGTTTTCGGATCTAATCCAAACTTCTCATAGGTACAACGCGCAACCCATCTTTTGTTCAACAATTGGAAATTTGAGTGACCCACGCATTCACAATTATCACAATTTTCATTTTTTTGGGGGTATAGGTTAGGTATGTTTTACTTTTTACAATTATATTTCTATATTTAATCATTGTATTTTAGAGGTATAATACAAAATCTTAATTATTTTCTATAAAAAATTGCTTATCTGTAAAATCCAATGAAAAAAAAAATATTAATTTTTCATTAATTATTTATTTAAGTTTAATGAATACTTTTGTATTGGACGATTTAAAATGAAATGTTTTTTAAAAAGTGTCTTATTCATATGTGCTTATTTTTTAAACTCTATCTATGTTTCTAGCTATTTACTAAATGTACATTTTTATCGTTTTTATCGACCTTTTTTCTATGTATTCTTATATTAATGTGAATTTACTTTTAAATTTTATTGCATTTGTGATATTTTACGGTAGATAATTTGATGATATGTGTCACGAAATTTAGTTTTGATTGCATAATCCGTAGCCTTAAAATCCACATCGAAATAATATGAAATATTTAATTAGGAACTCATTTTCTATTTTATTTCTTCAAATTATAAACGATAATAAACTTTTAAAACTGTTTGCGGCAAACAAAAAATTTAATTAATACCCATTTTTTGGGTCACGGCCCATATTTTGGAAACCTTGACTGCTATAAATATTAAGGTACTTATATTTAATAGATATAATAATATGATAACGACTATGGAATTTTCAAGAGGATCAAGTATTCCCCTATATTCCCCATATACGGGTAAAATAGACACAAAAAATAAATGGCCTGTCATCAATATATGCATAGTGGTTTACCCCCCCCCCCATTCCAAATTTTTTATTTCTTATATATTTAGAAATACACGAACATAATATATTTTCTGCTAGAGCGATTGTGTTTAGCAATATTTTTTATGAATTTCATTTTCAAGTTTTCGATATATCTGTACTATATTCAGTGTCATTTAGTGTCGGACGTTTTTTTTTTTTTAATATTTTTTTATTTTTATAATTCTTTTTCGCTTGTTATGTCTTACATTAAAAAATATTTTATTTTTTTGAAAAATAACAAAAACTACATTACTCGACGTATATTACTCGGACTACCACTCAATATGCACAACTATTATACCGTATTTAGAGGAACTTATACTGAATTATATTAGACACTGAGCATGACGTAACAGCAACATAATTTTTTCTCTTTTTTTAATAATGGTAATTGTTGTATAATATTATGATATAAACTAAAATTATATTGCTCGCAGATTTTCATTTTATAACCTAGCTGTAACAAATATTTTTTAATATTCGAATTTGTTATTATTTCGTTTTGTGGGAAACTACACATATTTTTACCGTTGTTTCATTATTAATATGATTTTTTTTTTCCAGTAAATAATCAATATATTTTGTATACCTTCCTACAACGTTCCGTTAGGCGTTAAATAACTCTGTTTATTCATATCAGGGTTGTTATGTTTAATTTAACAAAAATAATATAAGTATTGATTTAGTTTAGATCACGTTAAAAATAAATATTTCAAATATTGATAAATACCATTCGTTTAAAACACTTTAGTAAATTGTAATTTTAATCCGTACTTTAATATCTAGTATAAATATATTTTAAACAATAAATATTCAAATTTCATGCAAATGGTTAAAAATCGGTATAAATTTGTTCAGTATGAATAAGTATAATAAATACAACTACTCCACATAAATGTAGATTTAAATTTGATTATCTATTGTCTTTAATAAGATATTTATCAGAAAATTAAAAATACTAATAAGTTTAATATAATATATAAATATATCTGATGAACTGCAGGTCAACGCACGACTTCAGCAGAATAATAATTATAACTACGTCATATATTAGATTAATTTCTAGGATAATTAGAGTTGTAAAATATTATACGGTTAAATAATTTAGTTGACTATTATGTTTTAATTGATAAATGTACTTTAGTTTTAACGTTAAATATTCCCTATTTTATAATAAATGATTAAAGCACTAACGTTATATGGTTTATGGATTTTTAATAATACTAAAACTCTCACCAAAATCGTTATTTCGTGTTTAAAAATTATATCATTAAATTATTATTATATATAGCCCAGTCAAATTGGATTTTCAGTAGGGAAAAATCAGGGGCAAGCTAAATTTTTGAATACACCTTAATAATATCATTGTAAATAACATGTAAAAAGTCTCCATTGTTATCATTTAGGCTTCAAATATTATTCGAGGTCAAAGGTCACGAAAATAGCCTAAATATACCACTTTTTATTTATTGTACAACAAAATGTTTTAATTAAAATTGGTAAAAAAGATATTTATCTACAAAAAAAGTAATATGAATTTTTGATTCAATTATGACCGTTTTTGGAGTATACAACTTGCCAAGTGTCCATTATTTTTAAAATTGATTTTATTATTTAAAAAAAAATAATAGCCTTTTTGTAAATATTTCGATTTCTATTCGTTATACAACAAAAATATTAAGAATAGGAATTGTAGATGAAATAATTCCCTACAAAATAATGGTTATTTTATATGCTAACAACCGTTTTAAACTTTTATATTGCTTTTACTATTTAAACCTATAAAAATGTACAATTGTACTAATGCATTTATTTCCCTAGTATAGTGTGAAAAGGATAAAAACTTTTTTTTTTATAAAATACTAAGTAATGAGTAGAAAAATGATTAAGGGTAAAAAAAAATCCCACTATACCCACATTTGCTAAGTTTTAGGGGGAAGGTCTCTTCTAATTCGAGTTTTTTTTCTAAAAACCCTCAATAAATATTATACTTATAATAAAAAATGTATATTAAAATCTATTTATCGTTTAATTTTCTATACATTTTATAATTAAATATTTTTGTCTAGATGTAAATGTTAGGTTAGAAAAAGTTCCTTAAATCACTCTTTTTACAAAAAAACACCACGATTGAAAATATCTATAAAAGCACCTAAATTTCGAGAAAAAAAAATTCTTTATATTTACGTAAAATGTATGGATATTGTGATTACGTACCTATCGAAAAAACCACATAAAAAAATATGCCCATTGCATATAATGAATATTATGTTTTTAGTTTAATTCATTTTCGTTTTTAATTATAACAATTTTATCTTTAAACTTACAGTGTCGTAGTACCTGACTCAGTTGCCCGTTTGATACACACGTAACATAATAAAATCATTATTTTTATTTCCAATTTTGGTGAACCATGGTTTTTTTTTCATTGAGGTTGATAACCTATAATCATGATTAATAAAGAAAACATCATAATCTATAACGTGTAGGAATTATTTTTTCGATAAATTTAATTTCAAGTTTTTTATAATTATCTATTGACGTAATGGTTAAATTATGAATATTTTGTTTAAAGTTAAATTTAATAAAAATCAATTACTATATGTTATGAATTATGCTCTCTTTGTTAATTATTGTCATAGAACCAAAAATTAACCCATTACTCCCGAAATTGGAAACACAAAATTAGATTATGTTTTATTGCATGCGTGTCGGAAAAATACAACTGATCAAGTAAGATATGGACTTTTTTTTGTTAAAAATTATCCCTATAACTAAATGCTTTTGGATTAATTTAGATTGATCAATTTGAGTTAGTTTACTCCATTAACTGACTCGTGTTTTAAATATTTAATTTAATTTTAATTTTCAATTGCTCAATAATACACCTAACCCGGAATGCACGAATCGTTATATACAGCCATTATTACTATTGCACGTTCGTCTATTCTGGTGTGGAGAGAGTGTGACTGTGGCCATACGGGTATAGAAAGAGACGCCTCCTCCGTTCATTTATCAAAATCTCAATGACAGCACAGAAGCCGCGACGCTTTACTCCCTATCCTTCTACGTATCCTTCTCTATCCTTCTTGGCCTGCCTGGGCACGAAATGAATTCGCATCAGAAGGTCCTTCTTATTCCTGCATACTATATTATCATAATGTATAATACAACGATGACGATATGCATGACAAGCATTGATATAGCGCTCGTGAACATAATATTATATATAGAACTCAGTTTTAGGTAAAATATGATTGTAAATTTATATATAAAATATATATACGATGTATACATAATTATTGTACATAAAACATACCTAGGTATAAATAATTGCAAGTTGGCTACCTTGGCCCTCGAGTAATACATTGGATTATTAATATAATTTACAAATTAATATATAATATATATGCCTCACTAATTATCATTTAGCGCGGCATATATGACTTAATGAGTAAAAATAATAATCATAAAACAATCAATACAGAAAGTTAATGAGTTTTGCTATCTGGAAAGCGTAATTACAAATAAAAACTAAACAACGGTTCATATCAAGTGAAGAATAACTCTCACCAAACTAGCTTTACTCAAAAAGTACAATATACTTGATAGTAGGCACCTCAAACTCGTAAAAAGTTTAGCCAAACATTTGTATGGGGTGTTTTAATGACACAGAGAGATAAAAACAGACTACAAGCAATGGAGATGAGGAAGATGATTAAGACCAATTGGATGGAACGAAAATCACATGAAAGAGTTCTAGAAGAAATATGAGAGAAAATGAGTCTAATGAATAACAATATGTAAAGGAAAATCAAATTTATTGACATTAAATCCGTCATAATGATTTTCTTAATAACATATTTGAAGGAAAAATAATAGGACAACGACCACGAGGAAGACCAAGAATTAATTACTTTCATAGCCATAGAAGAGAAGATGGGCTGCACACTAGGTGTTAGCATCTAAAGAAAACAGTGAACTATAGACCCACATAACTACTTCGACAAGGCGTTGCCTTTAAAACATGATAATGAATTAGTGAGTACTAACTACTAGTTAAGCATCGTTCAGAATTTGCGTGGCTTATAATTAAATGGTTTTTAAAAATCAAATTTCTATACCATATTATTATTATTATTATTATTATTTTTATTTTTTTCGAAAGAGGGGAGAGAATGGTGGAAAAAGAGGTTGGGTTTATGATGGCGATTTATATGAGGAAGGTGGTGGCAAATAAAAAGGATATGGGAGATAGAGTAAAGTGGAAGTATAGGACTTAGGTGGCCGACCAAAAATAGTTGGGAATGAAGACGAAGAAGAAGGAGAAGAAGAAAAAGAAGATTATTATATTTTTTTTTTAGCGTGCACATTGCATTTCACCTAAAAATTATATTTTTTGGTTAATTAATAAAAAAAATACAAAAAAATAACCGGTCAGTAGGGGGTGGAAGCACTTCGCTCGTCGGGTGTCAGTATGGGTGGATGCACTTCGATATTGGGCAGGATACTCTTGGTGGATGTATTGCATTTGAAAGCAATGATAAATCATTGCATTCAATAAAACGATTCTGAGCGTAGCTTCGGTGTAGTATACATAACTCTTAATATTAATTATATACCTAC